>JAXGGA010009656.1:0-50467 GCA_038373865.1 Uloborus plumipes
ACGGTATGTTTAGTTTTTAGAAATCAGCTTTAAATGCTAAAATGTGTGTTTGCCATAATTTGCAGTCTGAGATTATTAAGAGAATATTGATCAGATGCTAGAAATTCGATGTTGTTCAGGGTTGCCAGATTTAAGAACTGTAAATACGGGACAGGCTTCGGAGGGGGGGGGGGGGACCGGAATACGGGATATTGCTTGAATTTTTACCTGGTATTTAATTGTCATTTTCTCTCACAAATATTCATGAAGAAAACGAAGTATACAATGAGCATATGATTTATAACTATATTTTTTGCCATTGGATCGTTATTTTCCTTCATGAATATTTGTGAGAAAAGTTTCAATACTAAATACTGTGAATATATGTATTTCCTCAATATAAACCCCTTTTTTCCTGTCATGAAAGGTATAATAGTCGTTTCTACTGATGATTGGGGAAATATGCAAATATGCACTGTTTCATAATGCTGCACCACGCAAATGGAGAAATTTAGATACGTGTACTTGTGTATAATAGTTTAAATGACTCATTGAATTTTTGACTTTACAATTGAGCATACATAGAATTAAACCCCATAACATGAACTAATTGAAAAAAGTTAATAAAAACCAAACACTATTTCAAATTCTTTAGGAATAAAAACTACATTTTTTTTCAATATTGTAATTTAATAATTATTCTACTATAATGTTGAGCAATTTTGTCTTTGAAAAAATCAGGTTTGCTACCTACGTTTACTGTGCCGTAAAAATTATTTCCAAGATGTGATGTGTCTTTTCCTTACCATAAAACTCACTGCAATCTATATGTGTTGAATTAATTGTCACAAAGATTTCTGTGATCTAACTGAACATGGATAGCACTGTCTTTACACTTCAAAACAGAAAAACATTATGATTTAAACAATTTTTACCTTTGCTGCTATATGATTTTTGTACCACTCATTTTTCATGTTCCATTTTACATTTTTCCCCATAAAAATGTCTCGTTTAAAAAAGGGATGCTCTTAACAACAACATGGGACAGGTTTCTAAGATACGGGACAGTCCCCCTTAAAATGCAAGATTTCTAGCAACACTGACGTCAGTATATGGAAAAGTAGGCTCCTTTAGTTCTTGGCAGAACGTCTAGTTATTGTTTAACATGTGTAGTGCAAGTTATAATATTTTAAATTTTTTGTTCATTATCTTACATTAACATTCATTTTGTATTTATTTTTCTCTTCTTAAATTAGAATATTAATGAGTAATAACTAACTAAATGTATGTATAAATATTGTTATTTCTAAGATTATATAAAACGCAAGGGAAAAGAAGCTAGTAAAAACATGTATAATCTTTATTTAATGCATAACAAAAATCCATAAAAATAAAACATTAGCAAAAAAATGTTTATCATAAATAATAACAAAGGTATATCAGGTGCTAACTTGAATTTGATCTTATTTCCTCTGGAGCAGAATGGAATATAATCTGTTGATCGGCATCTCTAACCAATTTGCGCAATTTCTCGAGAAAAGGGTTAATATTCACTGCTAGGAATTCTTTAACTGTGCTTGGATAAAAAATCTTTTCTAGTTCACCTTCTAATTGAACATTGATCGCTTCTAAATTCATTAATAATCTAAAAAAGATACGAAAAGTATGACAAATTATCTATCTATCAAGCAATAACAGCAGAGCTTTTAACACTTTACTTGTTTTTTCTTGAAAATTATTTCACTTAAAAATATCGATGGTATGTAAATAGAGTTTTTAAATTTTCTCTCTACAATATTAGCCAAATAAAGAAGTATTTAAAATCAATCAGTTTTTTTTTTTTTTTTAATCAACTTGAGGAAAAACAGACTGAACATTTTATTCTTGTTTAAAATGTTAACTAATTAAATTAAAAAAAAAGTAATTTCTGTTTTCTTTTTCAATTAAAATGTATTACATGCTTATAGGTATGCTTGTGCAGATATGCTTGTGCTCTATTAATCCCCAGCGATTAAAATAGGAATTAAGCCTCCAGTTGTTTCTCTAATGAGCAATATTTCTTTCAGTTTAAGAAAAGAGGATAAATGTACAAACTGTCAGACTGCACTGCATGAACATTCTGTTCAAAAACATTAAGCGTGCAAGTAAATAAACATCAATTTTTACTTCACAATTAAAATAGTTTTTTTATATTTACAGTAAACTCCCGACCATCCGCGGAATTGAATGGCATGGGTATTGCTGGTGACGAAAATGGCAGATAACATGCAAAAGGCTAAAAATGAAAGGTATAAAAGGTAAAAATTGTCCTTCCTGTAAATCTTGATTTTATGGATGCATAAAATTTTGCACAAATAATGAAAATATATACAGGACAGTAAAAGATGGTTTCTCTTTTGTACATAGTAGAACTTAACTTTGATAAGGAACAAGCATACAAATAATGTAGATATCACAAAAAAATAAAGCAAAAACAACTAAGTTTAAATTTCCGATCAAAATCATTCAATTGTTCTTGATTAACTCATAGACAATTGGAGGCTTATTGCGTATCATATAAATTATTCAAAAAAACTGATAAATAATATTACTTTTTCATTTTTAATTTTATATGAAAAAAATATATTATTCAACTAAAATGCGAAAGAGTATAAGCATTATTCCTAATATACAGGATTTTTTTCAAAAATTTTAATGGATAGTTAAATTAACAAGAAAAAATTAATTGTGTCATTAAGACTTAAGCCCTGCTTATAAATCATATCATTAATTTGCATGTCAGCTCATAAAAGCTCGACATTCATTCAGGGTAGGGGATACTTACATTCTGGCTCTTGGCAGGAACTGATCGATATGCAAGGTATTCACTCGGTTATGCATTATTTGAAAACTGCTAAAGGCTCCTTCAATGCTACAATAACAATCATGGGTTTAACAAATCAGGAACTTTTCGGTGTAACTTCTTTAGAAACTAATTTAGAAACACAACATACCTTGGATGATGCATGAGTATATGGTATTCAGTAATACAGTTAGCTAATAATAAGCAGCTGTTGTGGATATTGCCTCCAGGAAATAAAGGTGGAGGCCCAACAGGTTGAGGCCTAAAAATAAAAAAAATCAGAGAAATCATTACTAGACTGAAAAGAAATATGAAGGCATTGAGAAATTAAAATATATTTGTTGATAGTTTTTTAGAACAGAACAATAAAACAGGGTGAAGGTTTTTTTTTTTTTTTTGTCATTTATACCTGAACACATTCTTCCTTACACAATCATAAGGTCTTATCTTGCAACACATATGATGCGAAGGCAATGCAAAAACTTTTGCACAATTTGTTATTTATAGTTGGTTCTAAAACAATAAAGACATTAACTTTGTGTATGTAGCTTCAATTATTATATGAATCAGAAAATCTCTTATTTTATCGATTTCAGATTCAAAAAATGTCCATGACTTAACAGCATCATAACCGGTGCACCACATCCAATATTTACATAGTTATTTACATATAAAGATAAAGATTTAACTTCAGAAAATTAATGAAAAATATTTCAAAGACAGAGTGGCTGTATTAGTTTGAGTTCTTAATAATACTTTTGTACTACTGTGTAGATCAAGGGCAAATAAAGCTTCTAGTGTTGGTGTTATTTCCAGAAGCTAACATTAACAATTATTTGAATGAATAATATATGTATGCATATGTTTTTTACTTGGAAAACAAAGATGGAGTAAAGTTATATCAACATTACATACATAATTGCTTGGTTAAATTTTAACATTACAGTAGGGAGTGGGGGCGGGGGGGGGCATCACTCCACTGTATGGATTTGCTGTTAAGCTCTTTGTCTGTATCATTGATTTAATTTTTATCAGACAATTGATCTTCGTGTCTATTATTTCTTCAACACTAGTATGCCAAATACTATCAACAGCCCAACACACAAAGAACAAGGTTAAGCGTTAAAGTTTAAGACTTGAATTCTGGAATCTAAAACACAGACAGTTGAGCATTACAAATTATGATGACTAGGTTTAATAATTACTATACAGCATTTTGTAGTAAGATAGTGGACTAGATGAGCAAAGGTAGCCTTATGGTTGCCAGTTTAGGACCTTCCATGTACACAATTGACTGGTGCACAGGAAATCTCTTGCAAACATAAAGTCCTAGTTCTAATTATAAATCTATAACTCTGGGGATGTTCCGGCCCTGAACTGGTCACAAAGTTATCAAAATATTGAAAGATGCTGCTACCTTCATTTGTGTTGTCTGAGCTTATGTTGGACGTCCAATCTGGTGGTGCGCATACTTAAACTGCAGGTTGGAAGATACTTGTTTAAATTCAATAAAATTTTTTCTAAATTATTGTACAGTTTTTAGAAGACCAACATTTTCTTGCAATATTCACAAAGCCTCAACAACAATTGCCCCCCCCCCCTCGAGTATCTATAAAAAATGTAATATAAATCATATTTTATTAAAACATGAAAAACAATTTCTTAACACTTGCAAATTTCTCATTTAAGAGCTTTGTGGGACATTTATTAACTTTCTAATGAATTCTAGGGTTTTGAAGAACACATTTTGAGATAGTCAGTTATATGACATTCAATGAATTTTCTAACAAAAACAAACAATACATAAGTAAATAAACTTTTAAAAAATAAAATAAATGATTCTTTTAAAAGCATTTGGTTTCATCACTATTGCTATTTCTAATATAGTAGTTTATCAAAGGGTAAGGACTATATAAGGTAGAGGAATGCATTAGAGGTTCCCGTTTAGATAAACCAGCTATAAATACAAATTCTTTAAGGCAGCTGTAGGCAACCCGTCGATCGCGATCAACAAGTCGATCTCGAGCCCATCTTGAGTCGATCGCGGCAATGTTATTTTTAAAGATTGCTTTCTATCTGAGAAGAACCAACAAGATTAATTTTTGGAACAAATTTAGGTTTAAAGTCTAGATCAGAATTTATTTGAAAAATCTTCCCTTAGACTTTTTATAGTCAGCATTTTGTCAACTTTTAAATAAGTAACATACTTGCGTCTGAAAATGTTTTAATATGGGTTAATATAAAATGTTTTAAGCAATTGAAAGCAACTACTTAATAAATATCCAACTCTTTTTAATTAGAGTCAACAAAGAATTTGAAATCAGCATAGTCTCAACGTAAAACATCCATTTACATTGAGACAGTGACCCCTTCCCCACCTCCCACACACAAACAAGTTGATCTCGTGTTCACACCAAACTTGGAAAGTAGATCTTCAGTCAATTTAGATTGCCGACCGCTGCTCTAAAGGAGCTTTTCTCACATTTCATGCCTTATTTTCATCAGTACATTGCATGTTTGTTAATTCATTGCATTTAAGAACTTGAAAACAAAAATTTAAACAAATCATTTGAACATTACTTAACAAGCATAAAAACATACCTAGGAAATGTGTCCATTTCTATTAAATTTTGAAAACCAAGTAATGTTGAAGCTGTTTTATGGGCTTCATCATTAAAATCTCCTATAAATGTTTCATGAATTGTATCATTTCACATAAAAAACATAAAAAAATGTCAATAATTAAAAAACGGCTAAAGAACTAAGCATTACCATTCATGATTGTTAACAAACAGACAGCTAAGGTGGGCAATGCTACTGGAAATAATTCACATAATACTGTGTAATGGTCAAACCTGCAAAAATTGAAAGTTAAGAAAATTAAAAATGAAGAAGATAATAAAAAGGATGTGTAAATAAAAAACTTAACTTTACCTATATCCTAAATTTTACACAACACAAAGGTTCTCTCTAACGCTCACATTAAATTCAAAGCTTAAATTAGTTAGATGCTTCTATACTTGAAGGGTTTGGAGGATGAAGGGGCTTGTTACTTTTTTGAAAATACACTCTGGACAATGGTAAGCAATAGATAAAGGTAAGCAAATAAAACTTGGTACTTAAAAAATTTGATGTCACTAGAACTTCATACGCTCAATTCAACTGCAACAATAAAACTTTGAACTTTAATTACATGCAATTTCGGTTTTGTCGCATAACTCCTTCATTTCTAAAGCCCTTCAATTGAGTACAAGAATGCATACAATTTAATTTTTTTAATTAAATTTTACAATCAAGTATTGCAACAAGGTAGTTATTTCATGTATTTCTATTATTTGAAATTTTTTATTCATGCTAAATATCACACACAATTTTAAAAATTACCATACTAATACCATGAAGCAACAAAGAAAAAATTATTCATCTATGTATAAAAACTGCACAATTGTAATTCTGAATAAAAGATACTATTGAAACATTGTTTTAAAAAAAGACCTATTTATTTAAAGTAAATAAAATGAAAATTAAAAACATATTTAATTCATTTAAATATACAAATACAAATACAAATGTGGCGACCAGCAGCAGGCTCTGGGCTGGTCCTAGTCAAATTAAAGACCCCAATGAAGATCAATGGCCCTCTTAAAGCCATCTACTCCGTTGCTCTTTACCGCCTCTTCCGGTAAGCTGTTCCAAGTTCCCACTACCCTGCTAAAATAGTCATTTTTTCGAATTTAAAGATTAGCCTGAGATTTAAACAGCTTAAAACAATGACCCCTTGTCCTGCTTTCCGTGCGAAAATCTAACCCCGTAACATCATTCATTTTAATAAATTTAAACAACTGAATCATGTCCCCTCTGGCTCTCCTTCGCTCAAGACTATACATATTAAGCATTCTAAGTCTGGAATCATAGTCTAAATTAGAAAACCCATTCACTAACCTTGTAGCCCTTCTTTGTACCCTTTCCAATAAATTAATGTCTTTCTTCAGATAAGGAGACCAAAACTGAACAGCATACTCCAAATGAGGTCTTACCAAACTTCTATATAGAGGCAGAAGAACCTTCTTAGATTTGTTTGAAATAGATCTATTAATAAACCCAAGCATCCTATTGGCTTTGTTACTAGCTATGCTGCACTGTTGACTAGACTTGAAATCCTGATTTATTAAGACACCTAGATCCATAACATTATCTGCCCTACTAATGACTGAACCCTGTAAATAATAGCTTGTATGCTTATTTCCATGACCGAAATGCAGCACTTGACATTTCCCAACATTAACTGCCATACCCCACTTGTCTGCCCATTTAGTAATATGATCCAAATCCTGTTGCAGCTGATTTATTTGTTCATCATTTTCTACAACCCCTATAAGTTTGACATCATCGGCAAAACAATTCATGTTTCCAGAAACATTTTCATGAATGTCATTCATAAAAATAATAAACAAAAGGGGACCTAAAACTGATCCTTGGGGAACCCCACTTAAAACCTCACTCCATTTAGAATAGTTACCCCTAACAACTACTCTTTGTTTCCTTCCTGTCAGCCAATTCCTAACCCAAACTAGAATTTTACCTCCTACCCCTATACCAGCTAATTTACTGAGTAGTGCTACATGCGGTACCTTATCGAAAGCTTTTTGAAAATCTATGTAAACAACATCTACGCATTTTTTGCTATCCAAAGCCAAGGTAACCTTGTCGTAGAAATGTAATAAATTAGTAGCACACGATTTACCTTTTCTGAAACCATACTGCAAACTACTCAACAGCCCATTATTTTCTAAGAAATTCATAATCTTAATTTTGATCAATGTTTCAAAAATTTTACATACCACTGAAGTCAGACTCACAGGCCTATAATTTCCTGCATTACCTCTAGACCCTTTCTTGAAGAGTGGTGTAATGTTAGCTAGTTTCCAGTCCTCTGGCACTATCCCTGAGTTATACGAAGCATTGAATATATTAACTATAGCGTCAACTAATTCCTCTGCACATTCTACTAGAATTTTTGGATAAATATTATCTGGTCCCGGAGCTTTTGTGGTTTTAATTTTTTTCAAATAAAGTAAAACGTCCTCCCTGGAAAATACAAAGTCCTCAAGCTGTGTAGTAGCTTGTGTCTTGCTTGTGTCAACTGTTGAGATACAGTTATCGTTAAAAACACTGGAAAAAAAGTCATTTAGAACATTTGCTATATCACCATCATTCTGAATTAAATTTCCATGCTCATCTACTAGTGGCCCAATTTGACTATTTCGAACTTTCCCAGAATTTGCGTATGCAAAAAACTCCTTTGGATTCCTGTCAATATTATCTGCCAGCTTTTGTTCCAATTCTCTTTTCTGAAACCGTACCAAATACTTAAAACTACGCCTAGCCTCACAATACTGTAGCCTGTCTGCGCTGTGACCAGTTTCTTTTAATCGATGAAAAGCAGCTTGCTTACGGTTTAGAGCATCCTTAGTTTCCCTAGTGAACCACATGGGCCAAATTTTTGTGTTTACCCCTTTTCTCCTAAAAGGAACAAAATCTCCAACTGTTTTTGCTAGTTTTTCCTTAAACTCTGTCCACTGCAAATTTACATCGCTATTGTCCAAACCTGATGAAAAAACCGCTTTCAAACTCTGCCTGAGTGCGACAAGCCTAGCTTAAACAAATACCGTCGGTTCCAAGAAATATTATTTGATTAAGCGAGGATCGTTAACATTGCAGCTATGGCACCGGTTCTGGGATGTTTTATATGTATAAGGGGGGTATTTGTTTACCTGTTACCCAATTAAGCGGAAACGACAGTATTTGGTATAAGAACTTCAAGTAAGATATATATTAATCCTTTCATGAGCTATTTATTTTAAAGATGCGGAATAATGGAACCAAAGTCCATGAAAGGATGAAAGTAATCACTGATAATTACTGTGTCTAAACATTTGAGGTTAAATAATAAAATGATTATGTACTAAAAATATCCAATCTGAAAGAAATTGCCTGAAAAAAAAGAAGAGAAAGATATAGAATCAAAAAGATGCCTTATGAAACATAACTGATGTAAAAATCAACCAGAATAAAACTGCAAATCTACTGAATATAAATACATGCCAGTCGCTTTAAACTTTTCCAGGAGGAAAGATGTGTATTCAATGCAAATTACCCCGAAAAACAGCAAAAACCATGCCTGCTTACATGCAAATACATTGATTTCTTACAGCCAGGAGATCGGGGGGGGGGGGGGGGCAATTCAGCCCCCCCCCCTGATCTCCTTAAATGACAGACCTGTATAAATGCAACTTAAATTTGATTTGTACAAAAAAAGAATGTGTGAAAACCTCAAAACCAAGCACTGCATGCAATCTATTCCTTATTCAACAAATCAGTTGCAATTTACTAATTTGATTGCATGGATTAAATGACATGAGAAAGTACACTATTTCTACAACACATAAATAAATGCACAGGACTTCATACCTCTGCCACCCAGTGACAGCAATCCCGTGTATTTTTTTGAATTGACTGCCATAAAGCTGTAAAGTTTTCAACCATGCCTGCTGATTAGCGACATGGTACCTTGTAGGAGTGACTAATTGAGTCATTTCAGTAGCACCTTTGAAAGCACTGGCAATCCATATGCTAGGAAAAACTTTGGAATATTTTTCCCATAAATCTATAACATAGAAAAAGACATCATTTATCTACTTCACTAAAATATTGTTCTTAAATCAATCAAATAAAAATTACAAATCCAAACACAAGTCAGTTGAAGCTGAAAAAACAATGCTATTAATAGGATGACTACCTCTTGAGCATGAACAGTTACATGATTTGTATCAAAAATTCTTTGTCCTCAGAAGAATGATGAAAATTAACTATTGTAGATTTTTAGCTTTTTGAGCTAAAAAATTTTCATGAATATAGCCATATGGTTTAGATAGAAATCATTTATTTTAAAATATAACAAATAAATGCTTAGAGCATTTATTCTGAGAGCATTTGCTACAAAATCTGTAACACTCAAGCCTCAAAAGATTACATATACATAAGAAATTCTTTTTTTATATATATATAAAATGATTGAAAACAATTCAAAAAATTACAATATCTCTGTTAATACTTTTTCCTTGTGTAATGTCCTTAACATTATAGTAATAAAAACTATTAACCAAACAAAGGTACAAGTTTGATGAAAGATTGCGAGTACTTTTGTTAATACAATAACAGCTTCTTGAACCAGAAGTTTTTCTCTGCTTAAAAAAAATAGTTGAAATGTTGGTTTCCTTATATTTTTGCTCTTCTGAACTGATAATTTCATTTGAATGATGCCATACAAGTTCTAGAAAAAGCAGTGATTCTAAGATTCAGCAAATAAATGCTTGGCACACTGAAATCTGAAAACTAATTCCTTCTAGTAAAAATGTTGTACCATAGAAGATTACCTCTTTTTCTGAAATCATTTCATGATATGAAATGAAAGCTTACAAACTCTTAAAACATTATATTTGAGTGATTCCATACCAACTCACCAAAAAAAAGAAAAGTTGGTCGCACGACCAACTCGGATTTTCTTTTAATTTGGCACACATGTTGATCATATAGAGGCATAGAAAAGTCCAAATTGTTAGGTTCCTGCTCCACTTATTTTCTGAGATACATGCCCTCAAAGGTTTGTCCGCCACGTCAAAATACTAAAAAAGTGATGTTATTTAATCATTTTTTATAAAAAATCGTACTCATGCAAAATAAAAGTGTTAGATATCTATGGAAACTAGTTACTCCAGGCATTCAGAAAAAAAATACTAGAATGTTCATAATGAAAATTGCTAAGGTACAGGGCTCTTTGAAGTTGTAATCACAGAAACTCGATTTTGCCGATTTTGCTAAAATTGAGGAATTTATTCCAAAAAAAGGAAGACATAACAAAAGGTTTATTCACTTTCTGGTAGTGTACAGATGTTTACTATAAATGGTTACACAATGCATAACTTGGATTTCTCACTCCTTCTTGGAAATATTTAAGCTTAAAGATAAGCCATAAGGCAAAAACATGCGTTTTTGGCCATCTTGGCAGCCATTTTTCTCATAAAGGGGGAGCAGTAGAAACTTTAATTTTTTTTTAAACAAGCCACTGATATGTTAGCTATTCACAGGAAAAGAGTTTACTTTTGGTTATTTCTTCCATTAAGAGATATCCTGCTGACAGTATATGCATGTTTTTCGCGACGACCATATGCTTTTGTTCCCCCTCTCATGGACTTAAAATTAATTAAACCAAAAAATAACGATATATTTATTAATAGCTGTATTATCTACCCAATATGTCATGAAATTTAATTTATTAAATCATTGAACAATAAATTAGATAATTGATGAAAACAAGAAATAGTATTTCTCTGATGCCTGAGCATTATGCATTCATAATTATAAAGCACTAAATACTTTCTTGAGAAATTAATTAACATAAAGGAGCTCTAAATATTTATATTATAAGCAATACCCAATCTTGTGATTGGGATACTCCTGTTTTTAATTGCAGAATTTCTTGAATATCACATGAATATCAGGAAAATAAATGAGGTCTTTTCGTTTGATGTAGGATATTTTATGACAAATTTCATTTGATGGGCTACTAACTGAGCATGGTGATAAAGAGCTATTAATTTCAGCATCGAATTCCATTTTACCTTATTAACAGTTAAATATTTACAAAATAATTAAATAAATAATTTAATATAAAGCCATGCTTGAAGAATTAAAATTAGTGCAACTAATTTATTCCCATACTGATCTTTACAAAATTGACATGTGTTGAGCACTGATAAGAACTGACAAGAATAAGTTTACTCACTAAAATACTAGTTCACAGATACTATAAAGCATACATTCTATTTTCTACAAAGTAATACTGCAAAAAAGAACAAGGGTATCCTCCTGTTTATAGCCATCAACCAGGAACATCAAATCACAAGATTGGGTATTGCTTATGAGATAAATATTCGAAGCTCCTTTATTTTAATTGATTTTTCAAGAAATTCTTTAGTACTTACCCCTTTATACCCTTGTTCTTTGTTGCAGTATTATTTTGTAGAAAATAGAATGTATGCTTTATAGTATCTGTGAACTAGTATTTTAGTGAGTAAACTTATTCTTGTCAGTTCTTATCAGTGCTCAACACATGTCAGTTTTGTAAAGATCAGTATGGGAATAAATTAGTTGCACTAATTTTAATTCTTCAAGCATGGCTTTATATTAAATTATTTATTTAATTATTTTGTAAATATTTAACTGTTAATAAGGTAAAATGGAATTCGATGCTGAAATTAATAGCTCTTTATCACCATGCTCAGTTAGTAGCCCATCAAATGAAATTTGTCATAAAATATCCTACATCAAACGAAAAGACCTCATTTCTTTTCCTGATATTCATGTGATATTCAAGAAATTCTGCAATTAAAAACAGGAATATCCCAATCACAAGATTGGGTATTGCTTATAATATAAATATTTAGAGCTCCTTTATGTTAATTAATTTCTCAAGAAAGTATTTAGTGCTTTATAATTATGAATGCATAATGCTCAGGCATCAGAGAAATACTATTTCTTGTTTTCATCAATTATCTAATTTATTGTTCAATGATTTAATAAATTAAATTTCATGACATATTGGGTAGATAATACAGCTATTAATAAATATATCATTATTTTTTGGTTTAATTAATTTTAAGTCCATGAGAGGGGGAACAAAAGCATATGGTCGTCGCGAAAAGCATGCATATACTGTCAGCAGGATATCTCTTAATGGAAGAAATAACCAAAAGTAAACTCTTTTCCTGTGAATAGCTAACATATCAGTGGCATGTTTAAAAAAAATTAAAGTTTCTACTGCTCCCCCTTTATGAGAAAAAAGGCTGCCATGATGGCCAAAAACGCATGTTTTTGCCTTATGGCTTATCTTTAAGCTTAAATATTTCCAAGAAGGAGTGAGAAATCTAAGTTATGCATTGTGTAACCATCTACTTATATTAAAAACTGAGTATCTTTCTAACTATCTTTCTAACTATCTTTCTATGTCACGCTTCTTTCTCCTGAACGCCAAGGAACTGAAAGTCGAACCAGGTACCGATAGATAGGTAATTTTTCAAGCTTCATTAGTTTCAATCTATATAATTATACGATTTTAATTAGCAAAGATATCAATTAATAAGTAGTCAAATTTAAAGCGATTAAGCCTAATAAATGATTAAACTTCCAAGACATTTTTTCTTACCGTTGCCATTTTGAATTAAAACGTTAATTAAATTATTGAACTATTTAAAGCTCCAAGATATTTATTTCTTTCCGTTGCGATTTTAAGGCAGGGATTCAAGTGAAACACGGACGATCGCAACTCACCAATGCAATCGCAAATTCCAAAATTTGGATTCAAGTGAAACGAATTCACTTGAATTCGACTTACAGTAGCGGTTGCAATATGCAAACGCCTCGAAGCGATTGCAATGGTGTTTCACTTGAATTCGGCCCTAAATTAAAACGTTAATTAATTTGAACTTTTTAAAATGAAAGAGTGTTATTTTTTTCCATTGTCATTTTGAATACGTGTTATAACAAAATTCTAACAATTGTTTTTATTCTAATTATTAATGACATATTTTTTCTCTGGTACCATTTTGAAAATGTGTTTTTAAATAAAATTGCAATTGCTGTTTTTAGAATGGACTTTTTCTGGCTGCGATCCAAATATTAAAAGAACTTTTTCGTTTAGAATTTTGCAATTAATTTTACAGGAAGAAAGCGGTTTGGAAATAATTGTTTTTGGAAAGGAATTTTATTTGTTATTTAGGGAGAGTGCTAAGTATGCGCTACTTGACATCGTCTTTATTTTTGAGGAAGTATGTGCAAATAATTCGATTGATTCTTTGATGCAGGAAAGCTTTTTAGCGAGCCGCTTTAGCGGGGAGTAGTTTATTAAATTTTTCCTTGGTACTTTAAAGGCGAGCCGCCTTGGCGGCGAGTAGTGAATTGAAACTTTCCTCGCTACTGTAAAGGCGAGCCGCCTTGACGGCGAGTTAAACTGTTTAAACTTTCCTCATTTCTTTAAAGGCGAGGCGCCTTGGTGGCGAGTAGTTTTCTCAAACTGCCTTCACTACATTACAGCCCGTGCAACGCCGGGCTACGCAGCTAGTTTATAGTAAACATCTGTACACTACCAGAAACTGAGTAAACCTTTGGTTATGTCTCCCTTTTTTTGGAATGAATTCCTCAATTTTAGCAAAATCGGCAAAATCGAGTTTTTGTGATTACAACTTCAAAGAGCCCTGTACCTTAGCAATTTTCATTATGAACATTCTAGTATTTTCTTTTCTGAATGCCTGGAGTAACTAATTTCCATAGATATCGAACACTTTTATTTTGCATGAGTACGATTTTTTATAAAAAATGATTAAATAACATCACCTTTTTAGTATTTTGACGTGGCGGACAAACTTTGAGGGCATGTATCTCAGAAAATAAATGGAGCAAGAACCTAACAATTTGGACTTTTCCATGCCTCTATATGATCAACATGTGTGCCAAATTAAAAGAAAATCCGAGTCGGTCGTGCGACCCCCATTCGGTGAGTTGGTATGGAATCACTCATTTAATATTTATTCCTCAAATGACAAATGAATCATTGAAAGTAGAAAATTAATTTGATTTCTAGAAATGTATTCCAATTCATAAAAATAATTTCAATCGAGTTAAATAATACAGATCAAAATAAGTGGTCATCCCTTATAACATGGGAAAAAATTAAATAAAATGGTGACTAAAAATATTGGTATCAGTCACTATTCTCAACGACAAAACCAATGTTAACAACATTTTTAAGCTGTCAAAACACTATCCTCTTAAAAAATATAACCTGCTCACATAATTAACCCTAAGATTATACAAGGGCTGTTGGAAAATTATCCAATATTTTATCTTTTTCGTGTGTGAAAACCTGCTGTGGATATGAAAAAAGAACTTTCATGAGCTGATCTTTGTGTACATGCATGAATTTTTTCCCATCTGTCATCAACCTAGAACAGAGTTTGTCTGAGCGAGTGTGTATGCCTCTTGTTGGAGTTTTTAATTTCAAGAAGAATAATGAAATGACTGGAGCAGCACAACTTTTATCAAATTTTGCCAGAAAATGGAAGACAACCAAGTGGAAACCATTTCTAAGATGTAGACGGCTTCTGGTGATGATTTCTCTGCACATTTCTCACACTTAATTTCTATGTTTTTGGTGAAAATTAAACTCCTGTAGTTTAACAGACTCCTTATTCTCTTGATATTGACCTTGCAACTTCTGGCAGTTCCACAAACTCAAGACGTGATTGAAAGGAAAGTGCCTCTCCAGTGGTTTTGCCTATTGGTTTGAAATTGTAAAACTCGATGAGAGTACTAGACTTTATTTCAGTCAAACTGTTTACCAGCAATTGACGCTAAGCTAGTGACAGACAGGAGAAAACTCACGCAGTACAGAAGGGTTTAAAGTTGACTCATGCAAGTGCATTTGATTCATATCCATCAGGCTTTCTCACAAAAAAATAAGATTGTATACTTATGTAACTCACACAATTTATGCCACTATTTAGTTATATTAACCTTTATTTACACTGATAATTTTACTTTAGTAAAAATTTGAAAACTAATTTTTTGCTTAGTTATCCTTTTTGGCTTATAAAAAATGAGGCCTTTACTTGCAATGGATAATCTTAAGAAGCAGTTGTACATTGAAACTGTTGAAGTTTCAGGAGAAATGAAATACTATATATCTTTTAACATTCTTGTTTCATACTACCCATAGGTTTTTAACTATGTATGTAGCTGCTGTTTTGCTCTTTAATAACATTTGTTTTTAGGTTATCACTTTGTAATTTCAAAACAAACTTTAACAACTGGCTTCAATTGTATCTAGGTTAATGAATCAATATTCATGAAAGAAATTAACTTTCAAAGTTTTGTACATAAAGGAGCTTTCAGTCTTCATCATAACTAATTTCAAAAAATAAATTTTTGCCTTTTAGCTGAAATATTGTCAATGAAAGCAATTTTTGGCACAGTTTGAATTGAAACAGAAATGTGAAACAACATCTTATTTGAAAAATCTTGGCCTACTCTGGGTGGGCTGTTGTAATATGAATGATGATGAAAAAAAAAGAAGGGTTTTCTTTGAACAGTACATCTTTTCAATCATGCATATGAAATACACTGCTCGACATTAAAAATGCAACACCAAGAAGGAGTGGTCAGAAATTGATGAAATTTTGTAAGAAGACAGAGACAGCGTGGAACAATAAGTGATATTTATTTCAAAATAAATAAGCAAAATTTAGAGCGAGGACGGCGTCGGCTCAGTAAGAAGTGGGACCACCGCGGACAGCGATGCACGAAGAAACACGTCTAGGCATGGAGTCAATAAGCCTGCGGATAGTGTCCTGAGGGATGGCACTCCATTCCCTTTCAACCATTTGCCACAGTTCGTCCTCTGAACGAGGCAGTGACAGGTTCTGCAAACGGCGTCCAATCACATCCCACACATGTTCGATTGGTGACAAGTCAGGAGAGTATGGTGGCCAGGAAAGCATCTGTACACCTCGTAGAGCACGTTGGCTAATTCGAGCACTGTGAGGCCGGGCGTTATCCTGTTGAAAAATTGCATTTGGCAGACCCTGAAGGTAGGGGATTGCCACCGGCCGCAGTACATTATCTACATATCGTTGGGCCGTCATAGTGCCCCGAATACGAACTAGAGGTGATACGGAATTGTATGCAATAGCGCCCCAAACCATTATGCCACGTTGTCGCGCTGTGGGGCGTTCCACAGTTACTGCCAGATTCGATCTTTCTCCACGTCGACGCCACACACGTATGCGATGACTATCGCTGGACAAACAGAAGCGGGATTCATCTGAGAACACTACGGTTTGCCATTCTGCCATCCACGTCGCTCTGGTCCGGCACCATTCCAAACGTTGGAGTCTGTGCTGTGAGGTCAATGGCAGTCTTCTTAGCGGGTGCCGTGATTGCAGGACACGTGCAACCAGTCGACGGGAAATTGATCTGGTCGACACAGGAACATCCAGGGTACCTTGCACGTGCTGCAGAATCGACGTACAAGTGACTTGCGGGTCCGCCACAGCTTGTCGGTGAATCCGTCGATCCAAGCGGTCTGACGTCACTCTGGCTGCACCTGCACCCCTCAATGTGGCTACATTTCCTCTTTCCAACCATCTCCGACACAGCCGATGCACAGTGCTTGCATCCATGTGGGTATCAGCTGCAATTTGACGTATGGACCAACCTCCCCTTCTCAGTCCGATCACCATACCCCTTGTAAAGTCGTCTATATGCTGGAAGTGTCTTCGTTGAGGACGGCGTGGCATTTCCTCCTATCACACGTATCCTTCGAGACAAAAACCAAATTTCTCCGATAATTAGTTTGGCAGAAAAACCAACATGAACATAGCCCACTTTTTAACTTCATTCTCTTATATCTTACTTCACGTGCGTCGGAGAGCTGCACATTTCATATCATTTGCATAACTCAGTGACGTGTGTCTACGGTAAAATTTGCATGAATTTCTGACCACTCCTTCTTGGTGTTGCATTTTCAATGTCGAGCAGTGTATGTTATAAAATAATGTACATTTATCTATTTTAAATACAATATCACAGCAGAAATGAGATACACTATAATATGATGAACACATTCAAACAAACTAACACATAATAAATTGAAACAAAATTTTAAATTTTCAAGCCCACTTGATTTCAGCATTTTTTAAACACCAGTAAACTTCAAATTTAGAAATGCAACTTTTTATAGCGTAATTCATAATATAATTTTAGCTAAAAAATGACAAACATTTAAATTAAAAATGAAACAGGCATACATACTATGTTTGAGCTTAAATTCTTCAATGGGTAGATAATGCCAAACCATGGGGATTGCAAGGTTACAAATTTCAGATGCTAGTTTAAAAAAATATTCTTATTAGGGCATAAAAGATAAATATTTTTGTTGTCGCACATTAGTTGTAATAAATATACACATACTTACATGTAAGAATATTAACATCAATATCTCTCATCATGTCATCCCACATAATTATTTCAATGTCTGGACATCTCTTACGAATCCTTTTCAGAATACGGCACATGTGATCCAAAAATAAATGTTCCTTTCCCCAACTTTGAAGCTTCATTTTTTCTTTGCAATGAATACACTGGCCCAGATGCCAAACCTATTGAAACGATAATTTAAACAGAAAACTAATCTTAACCAAGTAGTCTTATTAAATCAAAAAACCATGATTGTAAAATGTGTTTAGATTTACATATGTGCATAAGAGTTTAAAGTTAATTTTGATGAATATGGAATTTCTCAACATGATTATTTAGAGAATTACGTAATTTTGTTACTTAAGTTACCCGGTTCACCTTCTTTTATAGACCTAACTAAGCTATCACTGCTGGGCCACATAATTATCTTGCACCAAGCTGTGACAACAATAAAGTTATTTTTATTGCTATCTTGCTGAAAAAGCTTTCAATATAAACAAGGAAAATTACTTTAATGATCTGAAATATTTTAATTTGGTTGAGGGTTATTATTATGATTGCGACTCAGCATTATTATTTTTTATACAAACATACAGATATATTTCAAAAAACAAGCAAAAAGTACTGGCCAAAGCTACAAGCACAACTTGCTGCTAAAACAATTCGTGAAGCTTTTTTTAAAAAATTCCTAATAAAATCTAGTAGACTATTATTTAAGCATTTAACCCAATGCAAATGGGACTATAATTACTATGATAATGTGCACATATCACTTTTAAACAATTCAATGGCTTCACTTTTGAACTGTGAAGAAAAGGTGGTCCCATCTCTAACAGTTGTCAACAATTAGATTTTTTATCCGTTAATATTATTTTTTTATTTTAAATGGCAGAGAACTTGAAAAATTTATAGGAAAGATAAAACAAATTTGCATTTGCTTCAACCTCAGACAGGGTCAAAAACTATTAAAGCAGAAATGAAAAAATAAATAACGTCTTACTTTTAACCATTATTTTCTAACTATTTTTCGAGAGTAAACATGCATTTAAAATGACTTCATCCTCTATACAATTGAAATTTTATAAGAGGTACACCAGATCATTGCAGTTATTTATATTTTCTAGTGAAATCAAGCAATGCAACATATTGCAGTTTAAACTAAAAAATGCAAAAGAAAAATTATTGCTGTACAAATTTTTGCGCAATTTTTAATATACCAATAAAAGTTGTTAAAAGTCTTAAGCACTTAAAGAACTACATATCTTGATTATAGTCAGCTTATTTTTAAACACAAAATTACAACTAAAAATAAATTTGTTTGAAGCTTACCTCATCCCCACCAACATGGATGTATTTTAAATTAGGATGAGCATCAATGATTTGATTTATCATTTCTAGAATAACTTCTTCGCTTTCTGCAGTAACCATATAAAAAAAAAAAAAAAATACAAATGTTGACAAGCACAAAGTTTACATGAATGAAAAAATGTATTAATGAGACCTAGACAAGTTACATAGACACACATTCAATTCACCCAACTGTATAGTATAAACAATGGTTCAAAGAACATCAGTGCAAATATTTCTACACTAAAAATGCATATTAACAGTTAAGAAGTTAACAGTGCAAATCCCTAAAAGAAAATTTGAATTTTTCAAAGCATAGGCGGCTTGTACAGGGGGCGACTGCCCGCTCACTTCCAAAAGTAAAGGGGCCTTGTCCCTTCACTTTTCAGTTAAAACTTAATGATCGACTGAAAAATAATTATTTATTCAGTGAACTGATTTATTTCATGGAAATAAAAGCTGAAAGTTTCAAAAATACTCTATTTTATGTCATTTCATAAGAATAGAACTTTAAACCAGAAGGGTGCACTGTACAGGGGTGATCTGCCTTGATTTTTGAGGCCATGTTCGACAATTTTAGAGGTAATTTAATCAGTTCAATAATACAGTCAAATGTTGCAAAAAAAAAAGCTTTACAATTGCTGCCCCTTAAGCCCTCACAGTTTGTTTGAACCCCACTTTCAAAGTTGAAATATAATCCAATATACTACATTATGAGGAACAGATATGAGAAAGTTAACGATTGATTTTTTTTAAGTGGCTGTTCCTGTATTATTCATCAAAAAATCCATATTTTACCTGATTTTTACAAATCCTTAAATATTTTAAAGCAGGAGTGGTGACTGGTGTTGCTTCATTTTTGTGAACTCTTATCAACCAAACAGCTTGACCTTGAAGGTCACAGATATGGACCACATTCATTCTAGATTCAGCTCAATTTCAACTAGATTCGTGCAAATTCACCTAAATACAGACCCAGGTAAAGTAGTTTGACTGCAAAGGCCCCAGTTTGGCTGCAATAGGGGTCCAAAGTTGCTAAATTAGCCAACAAAAGCAACGCTTATTGCTTCGAAATTAAACATTTATTTTACCATTCTCTCACTAATACTTGTAGTATGAGTCAACTGAATGCATTCAAAATACAGAATAAATCTCCCTATACCATTGTATTATACTGACAAGAGAATGCAAATCTGTTGGAAAGGCAAATATTGTGCTAAAGCTTAAAATTCCAAAGAAAATGCTAGGTTCTAGGGAAAAACAAGTAAATTTAGCCCCTTCCTACAGTCAAAGTAGAGCCTATACAATCAAACCACTGGGCTTATATCTAGTAAAGAACTGACCTAAATCCAGAATGTTTTCTAGATCTATGACCCTCAATAATATTTTGCCATCTTGACCAGACTGATTTCCTGGTCGTTAGAATTGCGATGGGCATTTCATTGGCATTTAAAACAATATTTGCTCTCTCAACACATTTGTCGTACACGTGAAGAGGAAGAGAGAGGGGTTAGGGTGATTTATTCTATATTGAGAATGTCTTCAGTGGGTTCACACTGAATAAAAAGGGCAATAAAAATGTTTAATTTCAAAGGAAAAACCATTGCTTCTCTAAGCTAAACTAGCCAATTTGGAGCGATATTGAAGCCAAACTAGGGATTATATGCAGTCAAACTGTTTTACTTGGGTTCATATCTCAGGCTAATTAACCTACATCCGGAGTTTCGACCAGCTCATTGACCGTCAACTTTGTGCCGATTAGTCGTAAGTATGCCAGTATGCATATCAGAATTGCATAGAATATTAATTTGCTATTTGGAATTTTGCAGTTGACACTAAATATTCTATTTAGCCAAATGCTGTCACTTGCCAAGAAGTTCTTTTCATATGAAAAATTAAGAAAGAAAGAAAGAAAAAGAAAAAAAATAAACCAGTTATTAATGCCAATTCAGACTAACTAATATAAATTCCTGCTTTATCCTCCTTAGCATCTTTGATACCAGATAAATGTTATAACATCCCTCCATAATGCCAGATATGCAATGCGTGTTTTTTCAAGTGAAAAGATTAAAAATTTATGCATTTAATTTCAGCATGCTTAGTATTGTATGAAATATAAACAACTATTAAAATGTAAGAAAACTAATGAATTGAAACAATAATAAAACACTGTTACAAATGATGTAATGAATCCATAAATGGCCAAACTATGAATAAGGAAAAGAAACAGAATACACATTAGTACATTGCTGTCATTACGACTCTCATATACTTAAAAAGAAGAAGTTTTGGAAAGGTTGAAAAAGCAAATAACTATTTGCAGGCACAAAAAAAAAAAAACACTTAAAAATGATGCTGAAAAAGGATTTTTACAGGATCAAACAATTAATTCATTACTTACTTTCATGAGAAGGACATAATGCATTAGGATATCGATCTGCTTCCCGAAGTTCATAGTACTTATCATGTTTTAGAAGAAACTATAAAAGATGAAAAGAATTTCAGACACTTTTATATCGCAAATTAGCATTTTGCTTACACGAATGCTGGACACAATCTAATACTGTAAAATTCGAGAGAAATTTTAAGTGTGCGAACATTTATTGAAATAACAAGTTTTATATGAGATTATAGGAGCAAAACTTACATTATCTAATTTTTCCACTGCATTATGATATCACTCGTTTTTCTCTTGTAAATGCCAATTCAACAATAATAATATTTTTAATGAAAATTCATATTTCTACTTTTTTTTAGTGTAGAGAATCATATCTTGAAACATAAATCACACTGTCCAACAGCTATTTTGTAAATGATTGCATAGATGGAAATTACAATTTTCAACCACATATAACATGGTTTTAAAAAAGAACTGAATAAATACCTTCATGCTTAAAAAGTAAAATTAGATTTTTAATTTGCAGGCTACTACAAACATGTGTTTTGACATTATAAGAAACCCACTTTTCAATGCAATTAAACATGAGCTTTAATATGAAAAGTTATCTGAGAAAAGCTTACCTCAAAGCTTGTAGCCCCAAAACATAACACATTTTGTGCGTCATTGAAAAATCTTATCTTATTTGACTATGCTTTTTTTAATTGTTGGGATGAGTTTCACATGAAATTACAACAACTTGCCCTTTATCCATTGAATTTTAAATAAACCGTATATACTCGCGTATAAGTCGAGAAATTTAGTCCAAAAAATGAAGTTGAAAGTTAGGGGGTCGACTTATACGCAGGGCAGAATTTCCGAAAATTTTTCCCAAACAACAACGAGAAGATTTTTCCGATTCAGAGTCCAATTATTTTAAACAAACCCTAAAGAAGTAAATACTCATACATTCTACTGTATTTTTGCAGGGTTTGTTGTGAAATAAAGAATAAATAATTACAATTAACAACCGACAGCGTAAAAAGTGCGGGAATTGCCGTATTGGCGAATTTTCCGATTGATGGCGTTTATCTTTTTGAGACAGAATGTAATATGGCTACATCGCAAAATTTCATTGATAATAATGCAAAATAAAAGCAACAGATAGCAAAAATTGTAACCTCAAAAATCGAACCCTTACAAAAACTACGATCGTAAAATCGAACCCTTTACAAAAATCGCGATCGCAAAAATGAAACCCTTTTTGTGAAAAAGAATAACAATCGTGCTATTTTCAACATAAGAATTTTCACTGTATTTCATTTTCCTTCTTTTTAAAACGTTTATATTCAAAAATCGCGGTAAAACGTTCCCAGATCGGTCCCGATTTACAAAAATCGCGATCACAAAAATGAACTTTTTTTGTGAAAAAGAATAACAATCGTGCTGTTTTTAACACAAGAATGTTCAGTGCATTTCATTTTTATTCTTTTCAAAACATTTATGTTCAAAAATCGCGACAAAACGTTCCCGATCATTTCAGAAAGTGCGGTCTCGACTTATACGGGGGTTTTCGAATTTTTCCCGATTTTCCTTCAAAAAGTAGGGGGGTCGACTTATACGCGAGATCGACCTATACGCGAGTATATACGGTATTCAAAAATATTAAAACTCATTACAGGATGGATTTTTCTGCAATTTATTTGCGAAACAACAACTTAACTAAGTCAGGTGAAAATTAATGAAACAGGAAAAACTTTGATGCTGATTAGAAATTTGAGTGAAAAAGAGATAGTTATCATTTCTCTACCTGGAAAATAAAGGGCACTATGTCTTTTTTTTTTCCAAAATTGATAGTCAAGTACCATCTTACTCAATTTTTTTATTCTATTTTTTATAAAGAACAAAGATTTTGACAGACAAATTTTCACTCCAAATGCCCATAAATGGCAATCCAACAATACAAATCATCCCAAAAGAGCTGTGAATTTATTTCCTGGCTCATTTTGCTTTTTTTTTTTTTTTTGGTGACTTCGTGCCCTGTAACTTGAAAGTACAGATTTGAATCTTTGAAAGTACACTATCCCTGCAAAACTGAAGCACTTGATGTGCTTCAAGGGCAAATAGTATTCAAAAAAGAAATGTTCAGAGAAATGAGGTCTGAAATCATACAGATAGCATTTACGGAATCCCACTTTTACAACATAATACATAGTTATTATAAGTTGTAACAGTACATGCAAATTATCAAAAATATTTTAAACTTTTTTGTTAAGTATTTTTAAATTTTAGAAATGATACTTTTACCTCTAAATGGCCAAATGATTGAACTAGAGGAACCACATCAAGTTGATTTTCAAATGCTATTTCTTGGATTTTTTTAATCTCTTCTACGCTGAAAGTTTTGTTATTGTTAATAAATTATTTCCTAATATTTACATGAGATCAAAATAACTTGAATAGTTTAATGAAAGCTAATTATTTACAACTTTGATTATTTAAATATCTCTTGAGTTTTAAATTCATTGTACAATGAGATAGAAAATTTCAGAACATAATGGTAACTATCACTAGAATTTCTTTGCAGTAACATTTTTGAAATTAATGAAGAATAAAAAGCAAGTAAAAAGGCGACTAATTGAGAATAAAGAACTAAGATTCATTTAGCAATCAATTATTGTTTCAATAGATATTTTTTTTAATAAAAAATATTTTTGAACAGGAAAAAAAACACAAATAATTCAGCTAAACTTCAGTTTTATTCTTTTTAAATTATTTTTCAAAACCATGCAATTTTATTTTTATCTGAAAAATTGTCTATCGTCAACAACAATGTGCTATTAATTATCACAAACAAAGCACAGTTGGGCACAAAAAAAGTCTTGTTACGTTCAACAGCTTACTGGCAATACCTATTCGACATGTTGGATTGTGTTTTTAATAATAACAAGTTTAAAAAACTATAACCCGACTAAAAAAAAAAAAAAGGCACTGAAAGGTAAGAAACAAGGTAGGTGCTATTTAATATCATCGTCTTATTAAATAAAACAAGACGTTTGATATCTTAGCTATACCTGTTTATTTAGTCCTACGACTTGAACTCTCTGCAAGTTCCACATTAACAACATAAGTCAATTCAAATGCTGTAGTCGTGCGTTGTCAACTACAGAAAGCAAACATTTAAACTTGATACACAAGCAAACATATTAGTTTGATCTATATATATATACAAGAATGGTAAATTAGGTTATAATGTTATTCTATGAAATTGTTTTTCTGTAGTTGACAGCGCACGACTACAGCATTTGAATTGAATTGTGTTGTTAATGTGGAACTTGCAGAGAGTTCAAGTCGTAGAACTAAATAAACAGGTATAGCTAAGATATCAAACGTCTTGTTTTATTTAATAAGACGATGATATTAAATAGCACCTACCTTGTTTCTTACCTTTCAGTGCCTTTTTTTTTTTTTAGTCGGGTTATAGTTTTTTAAACTTGTTATTATTTCTTACTTTTTAGAGCTTTTTTGTAGTCGGGTTACAGGTTTTTAAAACTTTTTTATTTTACTCCACTGTATATTAGCAAATGAATATACATTACAAAATTAAATGTACATAACAAAAAAGTATGAAAAGTTATTTGGGTAATTTTTATTGAGCAGTGTCAAAACTTCTCAGCCTTTCCAATTCCATCAAAGACGCTGAATCATGAGGGTTGCTTAAAAGTTTCCGTGGGTCCAGATCTCTTATAAATAAACCCTCCAATGTCCTTACCCTACTTAATGTGCAGCAGGGTGTCAATGATTTAAATCAATTGATTTAAATCAGTGATTTAAATCGCGATTTAAATCAATTGATTTTTTTAAAAAAATCATTGATTTAAATCACTTTTTATTTTAATCCTTAAAAAATTCTCTTGGACAATCCCAATTTCATTATTTTTACCATTTTCTTTTAGAGCTTTGATTTCTATCTAATAAATAGAAAAGTAACCCTACTCATACCCCCTTCACAGATGCTGGAAGGTTGCAGTCCAAATAATATGTATGCACAAATAGAGCTATTTGTTGTCTAATATGTGAAATAAAGAAAATACATATAGGGGCAGGGCAGGTGTTGCAAAGAGTTAATTAAGGGGGAGGGACATGATAGGATGTGTGTGATATACTTTCAGTGAAAAGAAAAAACAAAAACAATGAAACAGAAGATGAATTTTCTATGCCTTGTATTGGCAACAGGGGGGGGGGGGCAGGCAGTCTTTATTGGTGGCTGAAATGGAACATATTCCAGCTTTACAAAACAAAAGCAAAATAAAGAGGGGGGGGGGGGACTGAATGAAGTGAGGATTGGGTTGAGCTTCCTGCCCCATTTGATTTTTATCCTAGCTAGTATACAGGATTATTTTCAGATTAGCTCCTAACACTTTTTTCTGGGTTTCTTTCTGGTGAAGCTTTACTTCAAAGGTGTTTTTGTATTTTTAAAAACTTTAAGGTAAGTAATTCATAAATAAAAATTAATTAATAACTGAAGTTTCTAATTTTTTTTTAAAAAATCAAAAAAATCCGATTTAAATCAAAAAAATCCGATTTAAATCAAAAAAATCTGATTTAAATAAAAAAAATCCGATTTTTTTTTATTTTTTTAAAAAAATCATTGATTTTTTTACACCCTGATGCGCAATAAACTTGGCCCTTTGCAAAAATTCGTCTTCCAACGTCAATTACTGCCTCATTCAAATGCTTTTAACTAATTTCATGCTAAAATCTAGATCAGCCTTCAACTGGAAATTCATTGTTGATTGTGACTCTTGTTTGAACTGAAACACACTTAGCTACAAAAATATCGGTAAAAATCGGTGCTTGTCTAGGAATAATCGATCTTTCCTCTGGTTAAATTCTAATAAAAAGTAGCCTATGACACTCGAGACTCGAAAACGAATCGATTGGCACCTCATTCATCAAAATCGAATGAATAGTTTAGGAGCTACGGTAGAACATCCTTAACCACAAACATAGCCAGACTGATAAAAACATAACCCTTCCTTTAGGCTTTGCCGTAGTCGGGTAAAAAAAAAATATTTTTCTTCCTTATCGGATCTAGGAAAAAAAAATAACATCAGGCTAAGCAGAAACGGTGCATTCTTTTAACCAAGCTGCACCCCCCCCCCCTTTTAAAATAGAACCGTTCAATGATGCGAGTTGTAACTTTCAAGGTTGGACAATAATAAGTTCAACTAACTTACAGCTTCGTCTCAAAGACAAAGAGAAACTAGATGATAAAAGATAAAAAGAATAGGCTTAGCCAATTATCTTAAAAAAAACTTATTTATCTGCACACAAAATTTTCAAATACAGTAAAACCTCTCCAATACGGACACCTAAGGGGACCTAAATATTGTCCAGTTTAATGGGGTTCCGCTTAAGGGAGGGACAAGAAAAGTGAATACAAAATTAGTTTCTACATAGTTTAATTATTACAGAGCAATTAACTACACATATTAAAAGAAAATTTATTCCCTGATCAAAAGCTATATCTTTGTAACAGAAAAATAATAAAATGGAATAAGCTTTTGTTCATTAAAAGCATTTTCACCACTGAGGCGTATTAATTTTGTTAATTCATTAATGAGTTCTTCCTTATTTTCTATTTTCTCTTTCAAAGCTTTGCGAGACAATTTTTCCACGTGGACGCGAATAGAGGACACATGATGCAACAGGGTCAAACGAGGTACCTCTTCCAAAACTCTAGAAATGAAACTAAATCATTCCAAGGAGCTTCACTTCTCCCTGGCAATAATCCCCAATTCTTTTCATTCACACGCTTATGCTATGGCATTCTTTTTCACTTCAAAATAAACCCTGTTGCTAGAATTAAGTGCGCATCACTTTTCAACAATTGACCCCGTTCATCAGGAACTGATCTAGTGCAGCAGAGGCCGCAGTCTGGCAGTAGAGGTTTTAATAAGGCTTGAGCAAAATCATATTCTCAACATCTATCGTAAACACATAAGAGCACATGGCGGCAGGACCCTATGATCTATAGTCCTGACATGGCGGACAGTTTGATTACTCTAGGGAGAAGATCAAAACATTTAACCAGTTTACCGAGTGGAGTCGAACGCCATGACCAACAGCTGTATTAGAATCCGAGCTATCCCCAAGAGCCTAAATTGTATTCACTACGCTAAACCAACATTCGATTTCCACCTCAGCAGACTTTTTCCTGTCAAGTTCTAAAATAGTAGTGTATTTTTGTGGTTTGTTGTGGAAGAAAGTGTTACAAATTCCCCTTTGTGGTTGCCTCCCTTTGTGTTTAACAATTTCTGTATTGGAAGTGAACTGAAGCAAGTATTTTCAATGAATCTCTTATCTTTTTTTGATCCCAACAAGAAACCAACAAGACATATTTCTCCGAACTTGTCCATCGGTGTCCGTTTTAATGAGTAAAGAAAGAGCCTTTTTGCAAGATAAGCTGTGTCCGTGTCCGGTTTAATGAGGGGATTCTTAATGGTTTAACCCTAGAAAAAGGACGGGAAAATAATAAACTGTCCGTAATGAGAGGTGTCCGTTTTGAAGGGGTGTCCGTTAAGCGAGGTTTCACTGTACTTTTGAAATTTATGATAATGGAAAAACATAGTTAAATTATCTACTCTTCTTAATTATAAAACAATATAAAGCTATCAGTTTAAAAGTTTTATGTAAATACAAAATTCAAATTCAGCAATAAAAATTTAATAAAATAATAATGTCATAACAAAACTGAAGAACAAAAATATGCAAATTTTCCAAATGGGCATACTTTAAGTTTCAAACCACAATTTGTTACACAGGGTCACAAATATTTAAATTACCAGAAATAATAAACTTGATGAAAAATAAGAAGTGGTTTTACACTTCACTGCAATTCTACATACGTAAAACTTAGGCAAAACAAAACCCTTACATTTAAAAATATGCTCTTTCTGGATCCTAATTTTTTTTTTTTTTTTTTGTAAAAAGTAATTTTTCTTCTTTAAAACATTTATTTACAAAAAACATTCCAAAAGCTCCAAATTTTTCTTTTAAATCAGGGGGCTGATTTAAACAGATCTTTTTTTTTTCTCTAAAAATAGCAGAATTGACCTACGTGTGCATATATAAAGTATGATCTTGTTTATTTTCCTTTCAATTTTTAGAATGTATTTGCTAATATATCATGATTAAGTTATCGATTATTTTTAACAGTTTGTGCTGTGCCATCAATGTCTCTCTCTGGAAAAATCCAAAATCCGGAGGGACTAAATTTCTGACAAGTAAAGACTTTCATGGTTGCATTGAAAATATAATAAACACACAAGGGATAAAATTCCTATTTTTTATTTGAACTTTTAGAGGTTTACTGTTTTTCTTCGTTTAGTTGCAATTACTATATGAGTAATATTTTTAATTTCTGATTTCAATCTAGAAATCTAAAACACCAGGTCAGAGTTTCTTTTTTTTTTCTTTTAACTTTTAAAAAGACACAAGTGTAAATATTATAGCCGGTTTTCTCCGTGTTCTGAAAATGCTAAGTTAAGATTTTAGCAGTCCAAGTCTTCCTTTCAATATAATATTTATTATGTGTAAAAAAAATAGCTTTGAAACAATATTTTATGATTAATATGTCAGGTAAAAATGTCAGTCATTTTAACTTGGATAGATTAATGTTTGTATGTTTAACAGGTTAGTTAAAACTTTGCATTCATTTTAGCTTCATATAAGCAAATGAAGCACTCTTATAAAATAAGACTTACCTGTAAACATCAGGCTGTGTGACGATTTGAAGATCACCACTATAAGGAAACATGTCTTCATATTCAATCAAAATCCCAGTGGCTCCAAGTTTTTTCAATAAAGGAAAGACCTAAATCAAAAAATTCTAATATCAATAAGACTAAAATAATTATACATAACAAAATATTATAAAATGGGTGTGAAAGCTAATAGTTTTTAAATTCTAGTCAAATGAAGAATTTATACCACAGAATATACTGTAACACAAAGTTTTTTTGAACTGCAGAAAATCCTTAATCGTTACTCTGCTTAATAAAATGTTTTGAAAAAAAGAAGAACAGAATGTTAATAGAGTTTTATTAAGGAATTAGTCTGCAGATACAGTTCAAATTGCATGCAAAAATATTTTAAGGAAAAAATATTTAAGTCTTAGGTTCCTGTCATTAAAAATGTATAAACGATCAATTTTGAACTCTACATATTTAGAAACTGTTTTTAAAAGGCACTGACTTGGCTAACAAATTTTCTCAAAATTGGATATTGATGAAAGTGTTCGGAAGTTATGAGAATCTACAAAGCATTTGGAGAAAGTTTTAAAATTAGGATTTTTCATTTGCATAAAATTTTTCATAAGCCTAAATGTATCTTTCTTTCTCCGTACAAAATTTGATGACCAAAATGAATTAGAATTGCTGCATGCAACAACTATGGCTCTAGAATCCACTGTCTGCTATAAGTGACATAATACCAGTGGGTGCGACTTGGTTAAAACCATAATGCTTCTCATAATTTATAGTTTCTATGATAGCTTCCAACTACCTATGCTTTTAGCAAAATCAAGTAATGAGTACAAGCGCCTACCGCCTATTCCATTGGGCTTGGGGTGGCTACCATACCCCTTCGCTCAGAAATTTTTGTGTAAGCGTGAAGTAGAGTACGAGAGGAGTGATCCCTGTGTCCAGACTCCTCCCTTAAATTTTAAGCTCAAAATTAATAAAAATTAAAGTTATTCCCTTCTGTTTAACATACTTTTTTCATCATTAAATCAATTTATGACTGTATGACTGTTTATCTAAATATAGAATGAATCAAATTATGAATGTTTCAATTTGCAGTTCCAAGTATGCTATTTTTAAGCTGGACACCTTTCAGTGTTGCTATGCCAGTGTGCATGAGAGTTTAATTTTAAATTCTTTAACCTTGTCATGTCACATGTTGCAAGTTTGTATAAATTATACACACCAGAAAATATGTAAAACAGCATTTTCAAGGTTAAAAAAATCTGAAAATTTTACGGGAGCCCCTTCCCTAGGGGGATATAAATTATACACACCAGCAAATATGTAAAACAGCATTTTCAAGGTTAAAAAAAAAATCTGAAAATTTTACGGGAGCCCCTTGGGGGATTCCATATCCCCTACATCCACCCAAGTGACCCTTGGTTCCCTCAATAATTTCTACAAGACTGTGCCCCTTGTTATGAATGTCTAAATTTATTTCATAACTGAACAGTTCTGCGACAAAAAAAAAAATGATAGGAAAGTAACTACCCTGTATTAAGAAATGAAAGTTGAGATAAAATGATAATACCACTTAAATACATTATTTAATCAAACGATTGCAATAACAAAAATTGTAGTATTAGCCTTGGTAAAGGCCTTTACCATAAATTGATTTTTTTTTTTGGTAGACACATGATCTAGAAGAAAACTTATTCCAGTTTAGTCATAATCACATTGCTCCAAATAAAGCTAAACTAACATTTTTTTACCAACTTGATTGAAACTGAGAGTATGTTGAGGATCAATTGTAATGTTTTGTTAAAGGATGCTTTTTTGAAAATGTTCAGAAATGTTGATATGCTTTCAAAATCCAGAGTTAATTTTCAAATTATTTTTAAAAAGGAATATTTTCAATATTCAAGATCTAAAATTCATTCTTGCCAAAATTTACCAAATCCCCTTCTTAAAAATAGTTTGAGAGAACAAGGGAGATAATATTTGTTGATGACTTAAATAAAGATTTGGAAAATACACAGCTACATCAAACTTTTACCAGTCTGGGAATGCACACCCTATGTAGTTAAACAGTATTGCTGCTTCTTCTACCTCCCAAAGAGTAAGATCACAAACCGTAATGCTTGAAGGAGTATCACACTCACTCATTAAACTGAATTTCAGCCATTGGCATAAATGAAATTTTAATACTTAGAAGATGTAACACACCTGTTCATAGTATGAAGCCAGAGGTGGTGCCCCTTTCAAATCAAAATGCACTAACCTAAAAGTTAAAAAATATAGTTAGTAGAACACATAAAATAAGTTTATTTATGACAGGGAAAAAAAACTGCGGAAAGAAAAGATTTCGAACACAAAAAAGACATTTAAATACAAATTTGATACAAAAAGAAAGATAATAATAATGATATTTATAGCAAAAGACTATCAAATTATATGAAAGGGTGGCAAGCACGAGATTTTGTAGTAATTTTTCTGCCTATTAAAGAAACAAATATATAGTGCAAACTACGATGTTTTTGTAGAAGTTCACTTACTTGGAAAAATTGGTGGGGCTGCAATCAATACTCATTGTTTATTATTTGATGCTTTATTCTACAGAAAGGAGTGATATTTTGATATTTGATTTGCTACCAATAAAAAATAAATAAACAAATGCTTTAAGGCATCATGATGTATGAAAGCAATTTGAATAAAAGAAACTGCAAGCGAATCCAAATTTTTAATGCTATTAGTTGAAAGATTAAAAGCAAATTACACCCTAAGAAAAGAGAAATAACATGTATAATTCCTTATTTCACTACAAAAGAAATACACTGTCGGCTTAAAACTGAAACCACCAACGTTGTTAGTCTTTTCGCTTCATTTCATTCTTACTATAGTACAAAATAAAATTACTGAGCGAATAAAATACAAAGGTGTACCAAAATTTAAACTTTTCCTTTTTTCAAAAAAAATTCATTACTTCTTTAGTCAGCATGATAAAGTTTTCATAAATTTAATGTAACAAATGCTTCTTATGGCTGAACGAGAAAACTACTCAACTTTTTATTGTTTACAGTCTGCTGACTGGTGATTGGTCCAGGGAGTAAAGATTGGTTTGTGTTTTCACCAGTTTTCACCTTATGGTGATGAATTTTTGTAAATATCAATGAGAATGACGATCGATTTTACATTATAATTGCTTACTTGTGTAGTTAATCTTCTTTTAGAGAATTTATTAATGTTTGTTATGAAGCATAAAAATAAATTAACTAGTTACTTTCTAGGATAATTATATTTTGATTTTTTCCTTCTGCATAATAGTAATATGAATATATATGCAAGAAGAGGAAGAGTGTTCTAATTATGTCGTATTTATGGGCTGTCAATAGTTTGGGGAAAGTGTATGTACTTTCAACCGCCGAACAACGGTGGACAGAGCTTGAAAGTAATGGCATGGATTTTAAACGTGTTTCGTCTAATGACTTTTTCACATGGGCTATTGGAGGTGACCATCAGATTTATATTTATGTTCCTACAAGAGATATTCCCATTCGATACAGAGTTGTGACCTACGAAAATGAGGTACATATCTATGCATATATCTTAAATATTTATGATTGTAAAGTTTAAAGTGAATTTACAATGTTTTCTCCTTTTCTGATGTTAGATGTGCAACTTTATTCATACACAGTGGCGCAGTAACCATAAAAAAAGTTCAGAGGGGAATATGGTTAACTACTTTTCGATACTCAGAAAGACTTGTGAGTTTTTGATTGAAGCTTTATCTCCAACCCCCCCCCCCCCCCTCTTTTGGTTATGCCCCTATTCATGCCGGCTCTTTATTAAATGCTCATTATTAAACGCAACATTTTTATTTTGCAAATTCCACACATCACAGATGGCACCCTTGTTATTAGTTCATGAGAGTCATGTTCAAAAGAGAGGAACCAGTAAAAACATATAGCCATTCACTACTTGAGAGATAAGTATCAGTTTTAGTTTCAGTAGTTACATCATTTACGTGTCAATAGTTTCACAGCTACTTCACTTCCCTCTCTAGGGTTCCCTATACCTACTACAACTTGTTTTTTAATCGGAATGGGGCCCTGAAGCCTGCACTGTTCTTTTAATCCAGACCAAGGGCCGAACAAACCCCTGGTCATGTACCCCCAGAGGTATTGTTTCTCTTGGAGTGCTGAGTGACCACGACCTTTATTTTATGCCTCCCAGTCAGCATAAGTAACAATGTGAATCTTCGATCGGCTAGGATCAAACCCGGGACCCTCCAGTTACGAGTCCAGCGCCTTCAAGCTACCATGGCCGGTTTTAGTTGTGCAAAAGACATATCTTTCTTTCATGTTAAGTTCTAGACTTAAGTCAAGATGAATATAATCTAAAATCTAATATGTTGTCAATGGAAAATTATGAACTGACTTTACGTGTGTGACTTCTTAGTTTATTTAAGTTATTAATGTCAATGTTCAGTAGGGTAGATATGAAAGCACAACAGTTTGGAACAGCGTTTCTTAAACTGTTTTCCTCGGAACTCTAGGGTTCCATGTTGATTACCTAAGGGTTCCACAACACCTACGTTCTTCATGTAATTCATATTTGTTGTTTAGAAAATCCACAAATATAAGGTCAAGTGAATATTTTTTTCAGTAATTTCTGAATGAACAACACAGAAAATAAAAAAACAAATTGTGAATTGAAACCTATTTATTCTTTGTAAGACCTTCGACTATGCCAGTGCACGAATAAGTACCTAACTATTGAAACAACATCTTTCTCATCCTCGCCACAGAAATTCCGATGCAATTTTTAAAAAATGAATGTACACATTTAAAAAGATAAATACAATTGCCAGTGTTGGCTCTTTTGCCATTTCCAACTACTGTTGTGAAAAACGTTGTTTTTAATATTAAAGTCAACAAAAAATAGATTCTGTAACAAACATTAAGTATGACATGAGCCATACTCATCATTTCATCCATAAGCCATAAAATAAGTGCCACTAATCTTGTTATAATTGAAGCTTTAACATTTTGTTCAAAAAATGTTGCTAAAAGCTATTTTAAGATTTTTTGCTTAAAGACAATAACTATGATTTCAACTTTTTTTTAAATTCCCTTCAAACTATACTATTGAAGAAAACCCAGGGTTCTGTTAAGAAAAGTGGACTGGACATTATAAAGAGTTTTACCTAATAAAAAATGGTTTGGATCCAACTGGGTACCTAGACCCAAATGGTGCAGACTACGACATTGAAATTAGGGATGTTTTGGGGGAATCTGTTGTATTTAGGGGTTGTCATTGTCCTTGGGGAGGCAAAATGAGTACCTATGTATATAAATAAATAAATATAAAGGAATTGCAGTGATGCACCATTTATATGTTTTTGAAGGGACTGTATGGAAGAAATGTATAAGAGGTATACGTTAATATCTATTGGACTCTACTAGAATCAATATAAAAAGCATATATATGGTAAAAACATATAAAAAGTGCTTCACTATATATTATATACTCTTATTTCTAACATATAAATTTATAAATTCAAACACTATTTTTTATCTTTGAAGAGATGGAATCCTTTTCATGGTTTCTCTGATTCCTTATTGCCAACTGACCGCCCACATTGGAGCAGTGCTGATGGATTAATGTCCCTTCCAAAAGATAATTTTAGTTTGCCATCTAAAGGATGGGAATGGGAAGAAGAGTGGTATATAGAAGATAATTTGAAAGGACAACCATTAGAACCTGAGGTATGTCATAAAATTCATCATTTTTATTTCTTACTTTCTTGGTTATTGAGAGTACTGCAATCTATAGTCGGGGCAAATCTAGCTTGGTAGCATTGTGAAAGATAAGGAGCCGTATCATACCATTTATCACTATTTTTGATGCTCCTTCTCTGGTTTGCCATAATTGGTTATTGCTCACTCAACTTCGGGAAGGATTTTAGGAGATGCAAATTTTTGTAGTGAATTTTTGCAGTATGTGAACCCTGATTTTAAATTCAGCAACGGAGTTTCTTTAACAATTGTTGCTTTTAATGTTTAGAAAATGCTTTGTAAATTTTGAAATATTATTTTTTTTCTTCACTTAGGGTTGGACTTATGCAGTCGATTTTCCTGCCAAATATGGACCTAATACAACTTGGAACTCTTGTGTTAGACGACGGAAGTGGGTTAGATATCGAAGATTTTGTGCAACAAATAAGTGGTCTTTGGTAAATTATTTTTTTTTTCTTTTATTACCTATCTGTTTGCTAATGGGCAATTCCATTTTGATTTGAAATAGGCCGAAAGACATAAAAATGAAAGTTGTATGAATTAAAAAATACTACGGGTCATTCCATGTCAAGTGTACGAGACGTCCCCACTTGACCACCTCCAATTTTGATGAAAATTTTTTTGGACGTACATATAAGACTTGCATGAAGCCATACCAAATTATAGCTCAATAAGTCTTATGGTTCAGCCAATAAAAATTATTTTGTAAAGGCCTCTTTGTCCTGTCTTGAGAAAAATGACCAAATTTCAAGTTTGTGCTTTTATTGCTCGTGACCTAAGACGTTTATCAGGCTCAAATTTGGTGATTCTAATCACTGTTTAGGGTAGAATAGCCTACTTCTGAAACAAAAGCTCAATGCACTGTACATTTTTTGCAATTTGCTGCCAAAGTTGGTAAAAAATCGTATTTTGGCAAATTTTGACCATAGGTTATCAGCTTGTATCTGTCGAGAGAATGACTTTCTGAAGCTAATTCTTTCCTCGTTTGTAGCCTGATAGTTCATCCGAAAGGTGTGCAAGTGACATCTTGATAGCTCAAATAATTGCTGAATTATGCAAGTTGAAATTCCAGTCAAAAAATTTTTTTCTCAATTTTGTTTCAATTTCAAAGAGCAATATCTCAAAAGGGGCATCTTGAATTTACATTTTCTTTACATCATTGGAAATAGCACACTTTTCTTAACTAAAAAACGTTATTCTTATTTTTGAGACAAACCAGGTTCAAGGGGATATTGCAGATCAAAAATGTGTACATTATTCCAAGTGAAATCAAAGAAAAGGAGACACAGACCTTAGAAGTTCATGTCGATTTGTTCTATTAAAATTTACAGGAGCTATTGTATTTATGTTCTGATGAAAAAACCCTTTTTTAGATATTTTTGAAATTTAGTTTTTGTGTGCGCATCAGTAAAACCAAAAAAATGGCAAAAAATAAAGTTTTGTTTTTAACAAGAAGAATTATCTTTTTATCGCTGCTATATGAGCTTGAGTCTTTTAGTATGTGTTATTTTAAAGCTCTTGAAAAAGAATTTTGGATGATATGACATTGAGTACATTCTTATGACTGACCCAGTATGTTTGAAAAACAGATTTGGGTCAAGCAAAAGCAGTAGCATTACTAGTGATAGATTAGTGATGAAAAAAGGTGGCATTACCTTCAGCAATAGGGTGGGGCGAAAAATAAAAAAGTTTTCAGATCAACTTCTAATAGTTGCCAAAAGTTGTCTTTGTGATTATAACAGAACCTCCTAATGATGCCATCTGAAGACAAGCTACACGGTGAAAACCATAGATGTTCCCAATTTTCTTGGAAACATGTGGACATTTATTTGTAATATTCAATCCGTGGAACACAGCGTCAGGTTGGTGACAGATGCATCATTGACCATACGTGGACTAGAAATGAGGGATGGTTTCGTTCGTGCACGATTAAAGGTCCTTTCTTTGAAAATAAAAAATATTTTTTGTGGAAGCTCAAACTGTGACTCATAAAGTTTTCGTATCATGTACGTTTTGTACATATTTTTAAAAACGTATTTCATTTATTTTCAAGTAATGCTGTAAAATGTTGTCGTATGTTTGCAATTTCATAATTTTTATGTCACATTTTATAAAAAAAAATCAGTTTTTACTTAATATTGTCCTTAAAAATCACTATTTTTCAGTTTTGTTTCTTTTTAAGATGCTTGAAATATAAATATATCATATAAAATAATTTATGTGAGTTATTTTATATGTTTCCAATGCATGAATATATCTTATGAGTAAAAAACAATGAGATTAGCTAACGGCATTGTTTTTCATATTTTAACCATAAAATCCCTATAAAAGCTATGGTAAAACTTTGTGATCGCAGCGCCCCTGAAGATATTATTCGATTTTTCACAAAATTTGCAAAAAAGCTAACTATCACCAAAGATAACTTTTGGCAACTATTAGAAGTTGATCTGAAAAAAAAAAATTTTTCACCCACCCTATTCAGCAATCATCTGTGAACTCTGAGTCCTATTTACCATTTTCCTTACCAGTTTATTGTCTGTAGAGATGAATAATGAGTTCAAAATAAATAAATAAGTGAATAAATAAAAATTTGACATTATACTGCTATTTTGGGAATTGTAATATTAAGACATAGTAACTGCAATATCAAAATAATAATAATAATAATAATAATAATAATAATAACAATAAATAAATAAATAAAAACTCAAATTTTTTGTAAGAACAATAATATTAAATAAATTTACAAATGGCACTGATGTATCAGTTTTGTTATTTATTTATTTATTGTCTCAGTGAAACATTAAAATAATTACTAGACACAAAAATAAAACTCTTTTGGCCTAAACTTTGCATTAAAGAATTGTGTTCTTCGTTAACATTTCATGCAAAAATTAAAATGCTAATAGTAACCAACAAACTGAGAAAATGTTTCAAAAAGCAATCAACTTCAAGTAACAGCCTTTTTCTTTGGGATTTTTCTTCTTCTTCTTCTTACTTTTCATTATTATTATTTAGATACCGAGCATAAATGAAGATCCAGTGCTGGAACCATTCATAGATGTTGCTATTGGTGGTACAGAGATTCCTGGAGGGGAGCCTGAGAATTTTAGTGTCTGGGCAGTCACTATAATGGGCAGAGTCAGTATGAAAATTTTAAACTTATTTTATCCAAGAAATTCTGGGTAAATGTAATGTCTAGATGAATCTAACTTAGTTAAAACCTTCTAGAATTGTCTGTATGCTCTTCAAAAAAAAAATCAGTACACCGCAAGAGTTGAGGGTGTTTATTTTATTTATTTATTATTTACTTTTTTACAAGATCTTTAATCTTCAGTTTATACTTATTCAGTAAGTGTTGGGCCATAATAGCTTCTAATGATTATCAAAAGCAGTAGATACACCTTGAGTTCAGAGGCGGGTCTGACGGTACGCGGACTAAGCGGCCGCGTGGGGCCCCGTCGACTCGTAATGCGCCATGGGGCCCCGAAATTCTCCTAGAATCTAAAATTCGAATTCACTGGTTTTAGGTATAACTGCAACCTGTAGCTAAACCAAAGAGCTTTTTTGCAGCCGGAGAATAATATATACCAATAGGCTAATAAGGTCCAACCTAGGGGCCCCAAATTCGTTTCATAAATATTTTAAAAGACGATGACCGTTTCTGAAAAAAAATGAAGGCTCCATTCAAAAGAACATCTGAAAATTCAGACAATTTAAGTCTCTCGTGTCATAATATTTATCAAGCTGCTAGAGGGATATCTTGCACATTTCCGAACATGGAGACACTTTTGAAAATATTTTTGATAATACCTATGTTAAATGCATCAGGTGAAAGATCGTTTTCTGTTTTAAAAAGAGTAAAAAATTATTTTCGTAGTAAAATGGGAGAAGAGAGGCTTAACAACTTTGCCATACTGTATATTGAATTGGAACTGTTGAACCGCGTCGATACGGAAAACATAATTAAGGATTTTGCTGCAATTAAATCTAGCTGAAAATTCATATGAGGTATGAAATAAAAAATAGCGGTAAACTGTATTGGGTTTTTTTTGGGGGGGGGGGATATTTTTTCTCCCCCTTTTTAGAGTGGGGTGGCGGGGGCCCCCAAAACTTTTACCGCTTCCCTTGATCCGCCTCTGCTTGAGTTAGTGCAATTAACTATCATTTCTGTTAAGTTTGTTTTAAGCTTGAAGTAATAATGATACTTTTGTAGAAATGTTGAAATGGCATGGAGAAAATCTTTTTTGAAAATGCAACATACAAATTTACTAGGAGAAAATCTTTTTTGAAAATGCAAAATACAAATTTACTAAGAGAAAAGTGGTTTTATGTTCTAATAAATTGCTTTGGTTTTTTTTTTTTTTTCTAATTTTAATTCCCTTATTTATTTATGTTAAATATTGCAAAAAAAAATCTATAGCTTACATTGATATGCCTAGAATATGTCATAAATGGATTATTTAGCTTTACCATGTTATCAAATAGTTTATTTATTAATTGTGTGTTGTTTTCTTGATACAGATTTCAATAAATTAAACTATACTGTATAAATAAAAATACCTATATATATACATAACCGTAAGTTTTTTTTAATTGTATAACAGGCAACTGATTGCACTAAAGTTGTGTGTTACCTTTTTTCATGGTCTTTAGATAGTATTGTTTAATATTATGTTCTAATTTTTCAGATAGCATTTCGATATGGGGTGACACAAAATTCTCCTGAAGGATCTGGCTGGGTTCCAATAAATACCCCTGATAAGTGTGAAATAAGTCAGGTGTCTGTTGGTCCTACTGGTTTAATTTGGACTACAACTTGGGATGGAAAAGCTTTAATTCGTGGAGGAGTTACTAGAGATAATATTATGGGTAATTTCTTACTTTATTTATATTTTGTATAAAACCAATAGCTGTTGGCAATATATTACCACTAAAAATTTTCAAAGAACTTTTTATCTCATTTTACGTAAAATATTTCAAAAGAATTATTTATTCGTCTTGCAGATTGTGATGACGAGGGATATAAAGTTTAAAGTAAAGGGGAGGTTAAGAATTTTAAAAAAAGAAGAAGAAAGGAGCTATTATTTGACTTTGTAAAACAGCAGTCGAAAACTTTGTACTATGAAATCGGTAAAAATAGACAATGTTTAAAAAGTACAAATATATACAAATAAAAGAGTTTAAAAACTCGGCAAACAGCTGTTTTGGGGCTATAAACTGCCAGCCCCATCATTAGTGCATAAAAACGTTCACTTGTCAATCTTTGGCATGTGAACCTGTCTTTTTATTTTTATGCACTGATGATGGGGCTTGCAATTATTAAGCCCCGAAACAGCTGTTTGCTGAGTTTTTAAACTCTTTTATTTGTATTTATTTGTATTTTTTAAACGTTGTCTTTTTTACAGATATCATTTGACTGTTTTAGCATTTTGTATTTTCTTGCATTGAAAGAGTACATTTGACTTCTTGTTTTGTTCCACATTTTTTTCTATAAATGCCTGAAAGTCACTTACTTTTATTTCACTAAAATTGAACAAAAGTTTCAAAACTGAGTAACTGCTTTAAAGCCTAATTAAGTATAAATTATATTTTTATCGGAATGGCATAAACAATCATCAGTATGTAAAGTTTTTGGTGATTTGTTTATAATCAAGTAATCAAATACTGAAAACTCTAAATTCCTCTGCTGCTTTTCCACTATCTTTATTACTTCTACCACTTTGTTGCTGTAAACAAAATAGACAAAAACTGAAAGAGAAAAAATTTCTCTCAATGTATATAAGTTTTAAAACTTTAGCGATACAGATAATCAATTACGGATAACTATATTAACTTATGCGTAATGTCCAAATTCAAAAAAAAAATCCACACATAATTTGGGTCACTTTACATGCAAGTAAAAAAATAGATCTCTGTGTTTCCACAGATATGTTTTGAATCTTTTATGAGTAGGAGCTTGCTTCAGGTGCCAGCACATCTTAGAATGATTGTGATTATTAAAATATGTGTTAAATGCATTATAACCAAAGACATTTGACAACAAATCTCCTTAAATGGGGTCCATTTTCATAGACCAGTAGTTATATCTTGTGGAACCTGAATTTTTAAGAACTTCTTGTTGGTTGACATCAACTGAAAATTCATGTAGACCAGTGGTATCCAAGAAACAGCTCATATCCCATATGCAAAGCTAATCCACGTGGTCCATTGTTGTGCTCAATGCTATGATCAAAACTATTATAGAAACACCCTAAATAACCAAACATCTTCATTTGGTATAAAAAATGGTTACAAGTTTAGAGTCGAAAAAAACAGCTGGAAACTTCTCTCATGATAATAAAAATCGCATGTAAACTAACAACTATCCTCGGTTTGTAATTTTTTCTTTTTCTGTATTTTGTCATGTTATTTGATAGTTAATTTTTATGAAAAAAATTAAATGCATTTAAATTTTATATGTGTTCTGTCCCACAAGATTCATCTTAATATGAGGTGTGACCCTCAGGTAAAAAAAAAGTTAGACATCACTGGTGTTGATTGTTTTGGGAACCGTTTCTTTTTTTTTAAATTCAAGTTAGAAAGTTTATCAGTAAAAGTTATTATTTAATGCAAAGAGTGCATTGGGCTTCTGTGAACTGATACACATTTAATACGAATTGCCCACTTAAAGTTGATGATATCTGTCTTTGTAATCTTTAAATTATTATCAACTCCCTTTTTCTTTGAGAAATTTCATCAAAACTGTTTCACTTATGTGTTTGCAATCATGTGTGAAATTTTAAAATATAAAAATATGTGAAATGATACCATTTATTAGAAAGTATTCATGCAAAATCATTCAAAATAATATGCAACTAAATAAAATAATTTAAAATAAATACAAATGCATCAGTTTCATTCATTTAGAAACTCTCTCGGAATATTTTTTAGCTCTTCTTTAGCCCTGGTTATTTGCACTTTTGTATTGTAATTATGTGTTCTTCCTTATACGTTTTTAAACTTGTTTTAGGCAGTTATTGGATTGTTGTGGAGCCTCCCAGTGCTGAAGAGGGGCTTATTCAAGTTTCTGTTGGGAAAATGTCTGTATGGGCCATAAGTAAATCAAACAAGGTATTTATATGTTGTTTGTTTCCCTCTATATTATATTGGTGATCGGAATACAGTAGAACACACCTTGTTATTAGGAATTTGTTTGTTGTCTGATCCTATTGGCCAAAAATTTAAATGATCCAAATAGTCCAATAAATAAATCGAAATAAGGGAAGCAGGCAACAAACTTATGGTTATGAATTGTGCTCTAACTATGAAGAAGCAAATGAAAATCTTGCAAATTACTGGTTGTCATGCAATACTGAGGTTTACCAGATTTATGCAAATAGAAAAATTATTTTCGTAAATCAGAATATTCAAGCTCTAAGATGATTCTAACCTTTGAGAAATTGAAAAGTCAGCTAGTGCTCTAAGCTTATATTTTTAATATGAAACTGTAAATGCCTTAAAAATAACTCGTAACAGTTTAGGACTAACAGAGCTTCTTTTTTTCTTCTTTAGATCCCAAGTCCCTAAAATCTACTTGTTTGCTTTGTGATGGGTAACATTTTTTTTTTTTTTTTTTTCATGTCAGACTGGTCTTGAAATCCCTACCCCACCTCCTTTTTTTTTCTTTTGTTTTGTATCGGAAATAGTGTAGAATTTTCAGAATAATTTAAATTGGTTCTCATATTTAGTGGTTTATAAATCATTATTTAAAGTGAAAAATTTTTTAATTGTATTTCATATCTCAATTTAATCATTATGATTAAGAATCATTGGGGCTTCCACTTTTTTGTAAATGAGGCTCTAAACTGAAAAAATTTAGTGTATAATAAAGACCTCATTTTAAATCAGTGAAAAATTAGTTTTAAAAGCTTACTTTGTGACTGGAATCCACCCTAATAGTTATGTGTGCATTGGTAAACTAAAACTAACGGGTAAAATTTAAATTTTTTATTGTGTCACTTCACTTAATAACTAACTATAAATTGTTAACTGCTGTTTTGTATGAAAATAATTTCCTCAAATGATTAAATTTCCTTTTTTTAAGTTTGTAAAAAAATGATATTTTTCTTTATGAATGATTTTAACAACTAAATTCAAATTGATGCATAGATGCATTAAATTGTTGTCCAGAATGAAATTATTTATTAATCAATATGATTGAATAGTATGTAATGTATGCTATTTCATTTATGTATGATAGGTGTGGTTTCGCAAAGGTGTTGATGGTTTACACTCAGGTGAAAATGCAAAAGACGCTACTGGTAGTGGATGGGTCGAAATGTTTGGAAACTTAGGAAATATTAGCGTTGCCCTAAATGATCAAGTAAGCTTGGAAAAAGGAAAAGTATAACAAATTATTTGAAGCATTTTAATGTGAAGAAAATTATGGTGTTAAACTATTTGTCTGTAAAGCATGTTTTATGTTGTTCGAAGGACAGTTTACATTGGACATAAGAAAGGGAATGCTCCTAATTCCTCCACTTCAGTCAGAGATTATTTTACTGAAACTAAGCAGATTTTTGAATAAAAAGCATGTTCTTTTATATCATAATAAACGTTGCAGTACAGTGGTTCTAAAATAAACACAAAAACAGATTCTAGGAATTTTTTTCCCGGCTATGGACATTAAATCATAACCCTATGACAATTTCCCCACTGTTTTGCTTGCCAAACTCTATACCATCTTGATATGTCATAAAATCTGTTTACATATTCGCTACAGAAACAGAAGTATTCATATCTACTTTGATATTTGATCAATTTGCTGTCTTTATCCTGAATAAATTTGCTGTAACATCCCACTTTGTACTTTTGCAAATCTTGAAAATTTCTTTTAGGCTTCATTTATGTATCAAAGGCAACGAAATAGTATGTAGTATTGCTAGGTAAGCACCGATGCACCTTTTATTGGCCGGCCTAGCACAAGTTTTAAAATTCCAAAGCTTTGTTTCTTTGGTATTGCTAAGAAACCACTGTTATAACTGGCGTAACTTGAATGAGCAATGTCAGGCTAAGGAGCGGAACCCCTAGTTACGCTCCTTAGAGTTACATTCCTCTCCCTTCCTTAGAGCGTAGCGTGGTTGCCCTAGCAGTAGAGAAAAGATCTGGGCTTAATAGAAACAAAAGTAAGAAGACAATCACGCATCTTTCTACTTATTGTACCTCAAAGGGACATCTTACTATTATAATTGCCTGCAATGACCCAACCTGTAAGATCTGCCAAGCTATAATGCAAAAATAGTTACTCACATCTTATCCAGCTGCAGAGGTTATCAAGAAAACTAATTTGAAAGAAAATTTGTTAGGCTTTCTAGTGACTAATATTTTTAAAAATAATCTGGGAAACTATTTCAAAGGACATTATATGAAAGCTTTTAAACTTAATGATTCCTAGAATCAGGCACGTGCCAACAGGGGGGGCAGGGGGTTTTCTTGCCCCCCCAGTCTTTGAAGGAGGAAGAACAAATTTCATTTCTCGCCCTCTCCCCCCTAGTTATTAAACATTTGGAAAACTATTGGTGCGGATATAATCGATAGCACCGCAATTCCCAAAAACGTTTTACAACAGGCAGGCTTCATAAGTAAGGTCTTTGAGTAAGTTTTTCTGAATTTTTATCTTTTGCTTTGTACTTGTCGCGGTATGTTTGGGGCGGTATGCTAGGTCCTGGCGGTACTTGGGGCGTTATGCTGTAGAATTGGGCGTTTATGCAGACTCACTTCTCATCAGCAAATAGAATTGCTGGTTCATATTTCCTTCGATTGCAGCTTTTTATACATTTTACCAATCGGAAGCAGAAGTATCATTTCAAGTTACAAAGATTCACGCCTTTAGCATTTGTTTAAAAAAAACGAGATTAGAAATTGTATGCCAGTGATAAACTTAAATAGCCAGCAATGCCAAAACCAGCAAAAAGGGCCTTGCGTACTATAATAAGGTCCATTCGCTTAGCTAGCACAGGGCAAGCTCTTCGAGGATGGAAAAGTGACAGTGGTAATTTGCTTAAGTAGCCAGTAGAATTTTCGCTCCTTGTAAGCAGTTTGTTAAAGTTCTGCAAAAACCTGGCTATGCTGTCACTAAGGCAATTACATGTGCCCAACTTCTGTCAGACACGCTTTAGAATATGCAAACAGAAGAAAATTTTGATTGTCTCTGGACAGAAACTAAGGAAACAATGGAACGGTTAGGTTTGGAGCTACCACGGAAATCGCGAGAAAGAAAGGTTCCACGTCGCTTAGAGCACTCCAACATGTCTGACAATTCAATTGCTGCGAATTTAACAGAAACTGTTCAACTCCGACAATGCTTTTTCGAAATAATGGACATAGTAATTGAAGGAATTAAAAAGCTGTTACACCAAACTGGAATGATGAATATTGTTCAGCTAGAAGAAGTGCTGACAAGTACAGCAAGAGGAAGTCTCTTGCTAGAAAAATTGGGTGTCCATACAAGTGACTTCGATATTGAAAAGTTAGAGGCCCAATTAGTTCTGCTACCCTCTGTAACAAAGGGAGAATTATTTTCCTTTGATATTTGCAAAAAATGGTACACTGTTAAAACTACGAGTGCCGCAGGGGTGCCAATAAGAAAACTGGGTTGAAAGCAAGGTGCCATGGGGTGCCATAGCGAATTTGAAATGCTCTTTCCGCACCAAAAGGCCTCTTAGAAGGTACCTAAGGCTTACTCTAGAGCACCATCGGCACCCTTTAGGCTTGCGCATGCTCAGTGAGACATCTGAAAGGCACCCCTGACAGCCTGCGGCTGCGCATTGAGACTCCAAGGTCTCATTATCATCATCAACCATTTGAATGGCGGACATCTTGTTTACGTCGACACGACAGAATTTTTGTGCAGTGTTTTCATTCTTGGATTTAACCTTGAGTTTAATACAAAAAATGAATTAATTCTTCATTTTAATCTTCGAATTCCAACGGAAAATTATCTCTTTGTAGCGATTCTCTTTTGCCGCGTAGACACAGCCAACAAGCAGCAGAACGCGAAGGAAAGGAGAAGAAACTCTGCCTGACTCTTTCTTTCTTATTTGTTTTGCTCATGGGTATATGTACATACTATTTTAATGCCATGATTTGCATTTCGTGCTTTCGCTAATATCTTTCGTTGGCATTATTGATAACGAATGCTGAGTTCGTTATTGCCAGAGCTTACTTTTTTTTGCTCCCTCAGTTGAAATGAATAGATCCTTAAAATATATTTCGATTTTTAATCTGTCAAGAAACTGGATGTTTAACAAAAACTGCTTTTCAAATACCCCTATCTTTTAGTCCATAAAGATATTTAAATGTCGAACTATACATACGTATTAATATGTTACTCTTGATTAAAATTTTAGAAGTTAATGAAACAATTCAATTTTTTATTGATAGAGTAATACAACTGAATATTTTTGATTGTTTTTGAAAGGGATCCATAAAATGCCCTCCCTCTTTATTTTCGGTACAGATAATGCAGTAGTAAATATCAATAGCATTTTAAAACTACTGAGTTGAATTCAAGTCATGAATTCTTTTAAAATATGTTGGAAAGTCTGAACGGTGAGAAAATGCCTTAAATTACAAGTTTTGATCATTTTCAAATCGGAATTCAAGGTGAAAATGTACAAAGACTTCGTGAATAAAAAGAATAAAAACAATAAATAAAAGTAAACACAGTTGAAAAACAAAAACGCACATAGCACAGGGGTACAGCTGCACAGCTGTACAGGGCACAGCTGCAATAGTGATCAGTGAGGGTGCCATTATGCTCTCCTATACGGTTCCATATTTCACCCGCGCTGCTTGTTGAATTGAGGGTGCCAGTTTTTCACCCAAGCCAAGGGTGAAATCTCGGCTCCCTACTGGGTGCCGCTGGTGCTACAAGCGTTTAACTCCGGAAAGGTGCCAATCGCAACCAGTAGTTTTAACAGTGTAGCCGAATCAAGTACCGTTCGAAAGTTACTGAGTGAAGTTTTTAAATTAGTTGAACTTTATTTTTTTCGTTTGCCCCCCCACTCTCCAAAACGTTGGCACGTCCCTGCCTAGAATGTTTAAATTTATTGGGGAAAGAGGTTAAGTTTGTATTAGTAGCAGGCTTTCTAATGTGAATTGAGTATTTCTTTCAGCTGTCTGCATGTTTAAAAAAAATTAAGGAATTATTTTAGTTATATTTTTGCCGGTATGCTTGCAACTGCTTTGACTCTCTATTATTGTGCTTAAGTTTTCATAAAATTTAAATTGTTCATTGTAAAAATAGTGACATGTTTAACTTAACTTAAATGTTTTTCTGATACTGTAATTGTATAATACTGCTCCTCAACTGAGCAACTTTTATTTTATTCAAACCATTAATTGTTAAAGAACTCAAAAATCACCAATTTAGGACACTTTTGTTTTGTACAGGTTTTCAGCATTAGCATGGATTTTCGGAATATAAATATTAGAACTGGCATCGATACCAATGAAACATGTGGACGTACTTGGAAAACTATAACAGCATCACTGAATTTATTGCATCACGGTTCAAGCTTATCCAGTTTGAATTCAATATCGACTACTTCCCAGCAAGATTATGCCTCTACGGCAGACTCGGCTTCCCTGGACGGTCGAACACAAAGCATCAGGAAGGTAAGCGACAATGTTGCCCCAGTTTTCATCTCAAATAAAAGTGATCAAAATGTACCAATTTCCTGTGACAATGTTACTATACAATGTGACAAAAATGAATTTGGTGACCTTGAAGGATTCAACTTGGCAGCAAATGAAAATTTAGTGGAAGGTGATAGGAGATTTTCACATTGTGAAATTGATAGCTCATTTATGAGTATGGACATGCCAAGCCTTGCATGGCAACCACAGATGGAACCCATTGTGACTGAATCTGCTACTGAAGTGCTATGGACATGGGTTAGTGCCAGTGGTTGCTCTGTGGATTCTGGCAGCTTGCCTAATTGGTTTTCTGAAGGTAAATATAAAGTCATTTTGTTTATATAGCTATCATTCTAAGTAATAAAATTGGTGCTCTTGAACAAGTAAAATAATATTGTTTTTGTAATTAATGTTGATATATAAAAAAAACCTTTTAACCAGTTTTGAGGGGGGGGGGGTCTTTTCTTTTTTAAAAGTTTTTCTCCAGCAATTAAAGAGAGTAAAAAAATGATTCTCTTTTTAAAATAATTCCTTTACTCCAGAGGTTCCCGAACTTTTCCCAGTCGCAGCACACTTAAAATGTTTTTTGGTGTATGTTTGTATGGTATAAAGATTGATGGACAAACATTATGCTTGATGCGCATTTTTAAAATTTTGTGGAAAAATTCAGTAAGTATGTTGATACAGGGTTCTCATTTATTATTTACTTATTAAAAGAAAGCATTTTGAGGCTCTTAGAGAAATGGTCCCACTTTTATTCATTATTATTTTCAATGAAGAAGAACATCTGAAATTGAGTAAGATTTTATGGGTAGTCATTGCATGTTTTTGTTTCATTAACAACAGAGATTTGATACCATAGACACTTTAGGGCACCCCACCTCTTCCTGCGGCACCCACTTTGGCTCTGCCCTGCTTTACACTATTTTTGCTATTAACTTTGTACTGCAGCGGAAATTATTTTTTCTGCTTTTATTTCCTTTGAGATTCTGTCACTATACAGTACTTTTAATCTGTATTGCATTAATCTTTTGTTAAGCGATAATTTTATGTTGTAATTGTAGGTGATTCAACAAATAAAAGTGCTGTTGATGAACCATGGTATGAAGAAGTAGTATCACAACTCAAAGCAAGGTATAATAAGGAAATGGAACGCTATTCCGAGTGGCCAAAAGCAATTGAGAAAGTAAGTCAAAATATGCTGTATTTAAATTCATTGTTTGTTTTCTAATCAAAGCAGTACTTTTAATTATAGTACCTCTAATGATCTATGAGCTGAAGTGGCAACTTTCTCTGAAGAGTACAAATTAGGAAGGGGTTATTACTTCTTATTACAAACTTACCTGCTGGAATAACGCTTTGATTTTATTTCTTTATTTATTTTTTTTGTCATAGAGAATAAAATGCTAAGTTTAACAATGGATGTTTAGGTCTAATTTCAAAGTTCATTATTTTATACATTCTCTCTTCTGAACTTACTATTCCCATATAACATATATTTCAAAAAAAAGGTTGTGCAAATATGCAAACTGTATTGAAAAACACTTATTGTTCTGTCATAAAATTTACTACATTATTTTGTGTTCCATTTACATTTTATTGTACGTTAAAAAGTATTTTTCTACTTCAGAAATTTTTTTATCGGCGAACATTTTTTGTGATTGTATATTTTAGTGTAGAGTACTGATATATTATAAAATGTTTACTATCATAAAATACAGATGTATAGTTTAAAAGCTTCATATACTAGTTAAAGTGGTGTTATTCAAGCTTTCTTTGCTAGATGGCCCCTCACCTCATAATAAAATCATTTTTGTTGGCCTGAGTATGTATAAAATTTAAATATATTTAAATTTTTTCTATGCAATATGGGAAACCATAGAAAACAAAAAAAATAATGAAAACCTAGAAATGTTATTATCATTACTACATGCTTATTTTATTAATACAAAGTTTCCATTAAAGCCATACAATGCATGAAAGGGACTAATTATGAGAATAGCAGCAAATTAATCATATCTGATTAAAATTATCAATTTGTAATTTTTCTTAAATAAACCATTTTGGCTTAGCAAACATCCATTAACCCTGACATTTACCTAAAAAAATGATGGAACTACTTTGATATATGCCCCAAATCGAAAATTTGGCGACTTTTTTTCTCGCCAAGCAAAATAACTCTCGCCAAGATGGATTCTCGCTAAATACAGATAATAAAAACATAAAAAATACGGAATCATTTGTACAAAAAAAAAAAAGAATACCTAAAAAATACAATGAATAGATAAAAAATACGAATAAATGACACTGAATAACATAAAAAACACAATTTACACAAAAATTTTAACTAATGCAATTGAAAATACGTGTCGGCAATCTAATAAAAAAATTATTTTTTCAGAAATTTTGAATTCCTCCCAATTTACCCCAGCAGCAAGTTCAATAAATTTATTGAAACAATCAACATTGGCCGCTAAACATGATTTTCGAAACATGTACATCGCAAGGTAAAATTTAAAATCTGCCTTGCGATTGTACGTAGGCCAAGAAGCTCCACGTACTTTCAATCGTATTTGTATGACACCCGGAATCAGGGTCTACAAAT
>JAXGGA010009657.1:0-50464 GCA_038373865.1 Uloborus plumipes
CCCCGTTTGGAATTTAAAAAAAAATCACTCTAATTGTGATTTGCTCCTAAATGAAATTTTTAGCATAATTAAATAGCATTGTTGGTTTTGAATTGTTCATAATGGTGAAATATATTTTATTTATATATCCAAACTCTTTGTAGAAATACAGATCCTGATAAAAGTGATACTCCACTTCTACATGATTCTCCTCAGAGTCCTGACTGGCAGAATGAACCTTCTACAGCTTGGTATGTGGCTGAAATTTTTATATTTTCGCAATCATTTCTATCGGCAAAGATGCACTTATGCTTATATTAGAACAGAAATTGTCAGGAAATAGAACGAGTTGTCCTCTTTCCTTCCTTCCTCATTTAATTGTCAGTTTTCAGTGTGAATTTATATACTTAAGCTTAGAAATGCAAAATTCATTTTAAAGTCGTCAATAGAAAAGTGTTTTTCTGGAAAAATTTGATTTTTTTATTAATTGAAATGTAGTTAACAGTCATATTTGCTCGTAAAACTTAAAAAGTACCAAATATTCAAAAATACATGCAGTCTATATAATTTTTCTTAAAAATGTGCATAAAAGTGTTCCCGGAGCCTTGAAAAATCCTTGAAAAGTCCTTGAATTTCATTAAAACTTTCAAGAGTCCTGGAAAGTACTTGAAATTTGTAGGAAGTCCTTGAAAATTTTATTTATTTATTTTTTTTAATCATCCCAAGTGTACACGATACAAGACATGGACATGGATCAGTGAAGAAGCTAAAACACAATTACATTAAAAACACTCAGAAATCTAAAATACAAATACTATTAATATACACACAAAAAATCTAAAAGTCCTAAAATTATACAATATTAAAAGCATTTTAAAAGAATGAAATCATTAAGAAATTAAGAAAAGTTCCCTCTTTGTCAACCCTATACAACTTAAAATGTGTTGTTGCTGGATGTAAATAGCACGATGTACAGGTAGGGAAACCTTTTTCTTCTGCTTCAAATACTATTTTTATGGTGTGTCCAGTACGTACTCTTGCTAACCATAAAGAATTGTGCAGACTAAGACCGGAATCGATTAAAATTCCAGGCTTGTCGCCATGTACTAATAATGGGAGAGCACTGTTTGAGCGGCGAGTTCCTTTAAGGCTTTTTTCTGTTATGGTTTATAATGGTCAAAGTTCAATTTCAAATTTGAAACAGCTGCATTGAAATTTTTGAAACGTCCTTGAGAACTCAAAAAATATCATTTTCCTGAAAAAATGAGCCGAAGACCCGGAAAAATCGGCGATTGTCAAAAGTTCATGATTGTGGGCATTTTCCATGTTAAAAACTCCCAAAACAGACTCAAAAAATGTGCAAAAAACTTTATCCAGCGAAAAATCTGTGATCGCATAGTATTCATTTGCAATCTCAGAATAGTGCTATAGTAAATTAGGGTGATCGCATCATATCTTAGTCTCATTCTGAAACTATAAATGTATTCAAATGGAAAAAATAAATATTGAGAAATTGGGAGGCTGATTGTTTTTAGTCTGCAATAAATGGAAAATATTACAAAATCTGTAAATTATAAACACTCCTAATTTTGAAATAAGATCCATACATAAATGAACATAATGTATGATACAAAATATAAACAGTAGTGTTAATTATTTTGATACATTGTGTTCAAATCATGTGTTAGTGGAACATGCATGTTAAAATTTAGAAAATAATTTTGTTTTACAAAAAATTATACTTTCAGCATTTATCTGGCATTTTATCTCCATCAGTACCAAATAATTTTTTCTTCACACTATTAAACATTACTACTTATTTTAAATCTATTTTAAACTTTTTTTGAGTGGAAAAAAGGAGGAGTTGGAAAATATTCTCTACATTGCTGTACTATTGAATGAAGCTCTGTTCGTAATTGAGGTGCTCATCCTTATATTTTAACTGAAACGTAAAAGCAAGGAAAAAAGATGCATGCTCAAAACTTTTTTTCTTTTTGAAAATCAGCCAAAATGCAGCCCAATTCTGGAAATGTGAATTTTTTGAAAGTTGGGACACTGAAAATTCCAGCTGAATTTGAAATAATGAGCATAATAAGGCTACAAAAATGAAACAGATTTTTTTTGTGTTTTGTTTCAGAATGAATGCTACAATTAACAAAGATTGCAATAACGAACCCACGCATAAAAATTGCATTTACGAAAATAGCTATTCCTATATAGGAGTATTAAAATAAAAGAATTCTGATTTATGTTCATTCATTGCATTTTATTCCGAATCTTTTGCAAATACTTTTCTCCAACATGTATGATGTTCAAAAAACTTAACTGTCTGGAAACTTTTGCATAAGTTCTAACTAAACTAATATTTGTGTGTGTGTGTGGGTTTTTTTAAATTTTAATTTTCATTATTTTTTTCCACAAAGATTGAAAACTTTTCTTTACCGAAAATTACTTGCTGTGTTTGAGATTTCAATCCTTTTGCATCTATCAAACGTATCATTTGTTTCACGTGTTGAAAGTTAATTTCACACATTCTGGACTAGAATGACTTTATTTATTTTTTTATTTTTAGTAACTTGGTTTAAGTTGTAACAAATTAAGTAGTACCTAATTTCTTAAATTTTTTTCCTTGAGAGACCACCTATCCATCCCCCTTATTTGTTTTTAAAGCAAAGCATTTGTAAAACAAACTTCTGAAATAAGCAAGTGAAAGGGAGCTATTTTGGAAGAGTAATGTAACTTCATATATTCTTATATTTTAAAAGTTGAATTTCAAACTTAATCATCAGCAGGTACACCCATACTAGCAATGGGGCCCGGTACCGATTTTAATGTAGGGCTCCTCATGTACCCCCCTCCCCCATTGCATATTTTTATACCTTTGCTTCATCTCCTCTCGCTCACACACCTATAAACTTCAAAATGAATACAATTGCACTCCCGATTATTCACAGAATTGGGTGGCACGGATGTCCCGGATAATGAAAAAGGCTTAAAATAAGAGGTAAAGAAAATTAAAATTGTCTTTCCTTAAAAATAATCATATTGTACGTAAAACGTGACAGAAACAATGAAGATAGGTACAGTATTGAAAACTATTTACTTTCATTTATGAAGCACATGAAATCTATGAAGGAATAGTACTTATGATAACACTCAAGTAAAGCATTTATTCAATAAAGTACATCACACTCTTCTGTAAGAAATATTAAACAAAAACAACAAATTTAATTTCACTAAAAAATAATTTTTTTCTTCCAAGACCTTTATTGTGGATTACAAAAAATCAATATAGGAATTTAGTGGTTTTCATTGTTTCTTATCACTCTAACTTTTAGGTCATTCTCACGGCTGTCTATAGAACCTGTGCTTGTTGCAATCCTATGATTTGGTTGGAAATCCAGTTGTTGAAAAATCAGTCTGTAACATCATTCTTGTAAAACCAATAGGTAGTTAACCCATTAATGCCTGACATTTTTTTCCCGAAGATATTTTGTATACTGGTTACAAACAGTGTTTAATGGGCAGGAAAAAGAAGAAAAATAATATCATGCAAAAAATAATTTTTTTGTTAAGGAAACAAGAACCGTCCCTTAAAAGTTACGATAGACCCCAGAGGGTACATACTTTTTTTACTAAAATATTTTTCTGCCTACGATATAATATTTAAAAAGACATTTTATAAAAAGAAATAAAAGCAGCAGTTAACATAAACTGGGAAGCTGGGAATAACTTTGAAAACTTAGCTTTTTTTCTTGAGATTGTGAACAATGTCATTTTTGATAAAGATCATCTTAAAACTGCTACAGAACACATTTTACAATGGTTATGTGCTGCAACCTGTTAAAAACGAATTGAGACAATACTAAGGTACTCATTGAACACTATTATTTGGTTGAAATGTTCATTTTTGGGACATTCAGACCCCTTTTTTGGACCGTCCCTAAAAAGGGACGCTAGGCATTAATGGGTTAAAATAGTAATTTTGCATTATAAGTCTTTCATCAAGACCCATGCATAAATTTAAGAATCTAATTTGTAGAAACTGGCAAGGATGGAAATCAAGGTTATATATGTTTTGTGTTGATAGATATTAGAAAAATGCACATTTTGAAGGATTTCTGTTGATATCCTTCTGTTGATAAGATATTGTTAGTAATTTGAAGATTCAGTAATACCACTTGAAGTTATTTAAAATACTCAAAAAAAGTTTAAGGAAAGGTTTACCCACCTTCTTTTTTTGTTAATTAGCAGTCAACACATACGTACTTGGTTCAGGGAAGTAGATGGACATTTGATTTGAAAAGAATTCTGCATGTTTGCTGTTTGCATAAAATGTACTGTTAGTGTTTTTTGACGCTTTACGAATTTCAAAAAAATTGAATACCAGAAGAAAAACTTCAAAAAATAGAAAAATCTTAGCTTTGAGGAAAATAGATTAAAAATTCAAAAAACTCCCTCTTTGTTTGAGTGTCAAATTTTACTTAACTTTAATTTTAAAATGCATTTTTATACTTGTTCTTAAAACTTATCAAAAAGTAAGTGTGCACGCTCAGAGCTGAAAGTACATTTAATTCTGTAAAAATTTTCAAAGCCACATTTATGCTGGAAAGAGTAAGAGTTTTCTGAATATACTTTTTAAATAAAGGTAATTTTGTCTTTTTCCTCAACAAAATTTAAAAAAAAAGAAATCATAAACATTTAATTTAGAGCATTAGTTTCGTTCTGTTTTGAATGAAAACTCATAGCTGCCATTCTTTTGATTTGTTCTCGCTGAGATCAAACCTCAGGCTATAAACTGGAAATTAGAAAAAAGTAATACTTCAGTAGGATTGTTGGCACTTGAAGTAGTTTACTGGAAGAGGTTGCAATGAGCAGGAAGGTAGATAGATAGCTTTGAGATTGCACTACACTGATCTGCACTGTGGACATGTAGATCAGTGCAGTGCAATCATGGAAATGACTTTATATCAGGGTTTCTTCTATGGTCGCATTTTTCGCAAAATGTGAAAATACTCTCTAAATTGTGAAAATGAAGCAAGCCCATTTTCACTTTTTTGCTCCAATATAATAAGAACAAAAAACGATGTATGATCTGAGAGAGAAAGCAAGCATGGCGATACCTAACTTAATCTTATAAATTTTATTCAACATGTATAAAATACTATTAAATTCAACAATATATTGTCATAGTGGGCGCAAAATCCCTCCAATAAATGCGTTATTAACGATGTAAAAATAAAATGTTCTTTTATTGTGAATAACAATTCTAAAATTTTCACTTTAAATTAAAAAAAAAAATGGTACTATGAATTTATTTCTTTCAAGATGTCAAGGGTGAATTTTAAATTTAGCTTTCAACAGGAGATGAAGTACATAGACTAGGTTAGAAAGATAGTAAACAGATTCACTATTTATTCATCTTTAGCATTTTGCTAAAAAAAACTTTGAGACTTCAGCTTAAACCCTGCTTGATATGCACGACAGACCTGGATAAAATTTAAAACTGTCTGTGAGCTCAGATCATTTCTTAATTTTTTTTTTGGTGAAAAAAGGGCCTCTTTTATCGAAATCAGCAAAACTATAAAGTTATATGCAAGTGTAGGGTCACTAACATGAGCTGTTGATATGCCATGAAAATTAAATGTGTCATATTTAACAAGCTGCTGTCATAGAATCAACAAAACCAAGACATGTTTCGGATAGTAAACTGGATAAACAAAGAAATATTTAAAGAAAATGTCAAAACTGTGCAAACTTTGAAAATTCTCTTCAAACAGCGTTCGGCGTTAGTCTATGTTATCTGTATCTGATGCATGGTTTAAAAAGCTCAAAAAAAATATAGCATTTTATCCCCAGTAATATAATAATTGTTTTTCTTCTTTCTTAACTTTTACTTTTTCTCCCCCTTTTTAAAATTATTATTACTTTTGTTTTGGATCAATGGCAGAAATATGAAACTATCATGTTCTGAATATATGTTTAACATGTGTCTAATGAAGAATTTTTTCTTTACGTACATGTTTAGTGCTTTGAAGAAGAAAGAAAACGTGAAAAATGCAACCCAACCCAATCCGAGCAAACACAGCTTTTTCTCTTCCGGAATATTCGACCGATCGGGGAGCAATACGAAGCAGAAAAATCAAACCCAAAGCGATACCCAAAATTCGTCCCAAAGCTGCGGGGGTAAGAAGGTCATAGAAAACAAGAAACTCCTGAAGGGGGAAGAGGACGCCAGAAAATCGTCCCCTGTGGATGACGACTACGATTCGGACGACAGCTGGAACGTATCCCATTCTGGTGGATACCGATTTTTACCTTGACGCTGATAAAAATAAGTATTGCTCATTCTGATCGGTATTATGCTAAAAAGTAATACTCGAATTTCTCAAAACTTGTATGTCAAAATGGTAATGAGTGGTGCTTTGCTAGATAATAAGTATTATATTTATTTTACTTTTGATATCAATTTTGTTATACAGTAGGATCTTTTAAAATATATTGTTTTTTTTTTTTTTTTTTTTGTCTAGTTTTTATAAGTGCATCCGTTGTGTATTTGTTTTGCTTTGATGGTATCTTGTTTTTCTTTGTGGAAATATATTTATTCTCTAGTCTGTCAGTTTGTAAGCTTTAGACTATTTCTCGCATTCAAACCTTCAAATTTTGATTGGGAGCCTTCTTAAAAAGAAATGATATTTTGTATTGCTCTTTGTTTTAAATTAACTGAAGAAAGCATTATTTACAAAACTCAGTAATACCTTTTTTTTTTGTTGAGGGGGTTTATTTTATGTTTTTATGTTCTGTAGTGATAAAAAGAGTTGCACCGCCCTCTTCTTTTTTTGCTACAATTAGTGGTTCTATAAAACATTTAGTGACGTATTGAAATGGAATGTTTAACTTGACAAAGAGAAATTCAAAATAGATAATTATGTTTTTGTAAAATGTATGTATACAAGTAATATTTGCAGCACAATTGAACACAATGATTTGAATGCTCTTCTTCTAGCTCTAAAGACAACTTTACATCTGCAGGGCAGCCAATCAGTGATGAAAAACATTAATTGTTCAATTCGTGGAAACATACAAGAATTTGTAGAAATTATGTTTATTTTCGTAACCTCTATAGAGCCAATTTGTAGCAAGAGGTTTCGATCAACTGTGGTCGATGTAATTTTCAGACTAAGTGAATTACTTGATTCCATGAGATGTTCCTTTTTGGGACTGATGTGCAATTTTAATTAGATAATGCAAGTAAATGTATGTTTTATTCAAAATTTAATGCGTTGGAAAGTATCTCTTGATGTGATAAACTGGTTTAGATAATTTTCTATCATTTAGAAGTAGAACACCAAAAAAGTTTTCAGTTTACTTTTAATTTAAAAATAAAGTGTTAGTCTGTCAATTAAAATCGAAAAACACTTTTTTAAGAAGGCTGCTAATTGACTGAGGTAAATTTATTGCATTGCGGAGAAAAAAAATCTGATGGCATATGATGTTGAATCTCCGTGCATTGCAATCTACTGCATTCTAAATTAGTTGTGATGCAAACTCTTCGTTTTTCTTTTTTATATTTATATCCGGTGCTCAAATATGGAATTTCAATTCATATATGAGATTATATAAGGTTCTATGATATTATAGGTAGATATTTGAAGTGTTCATTCTCTATTATTGCTGTTTATTGCAAAGTACATACTGTACATAAAATGTACTAGTTGTGCTAGCATAGTATTGTATAGTTATTGTTTTGAAAATCGTTTGAATCTCATATTTTTTATTGGTATAAAGATTTTCAATCTTTAATCTTATTGTACGAATTTGGCAACTTATTACTGATCAAAGTATGCGAAAATCTGCTATTTGCATCAATTTAAAATGTTTTATTATTTTGTGCTCTTGAATATATTTTATATTTTATCATCTTGCATTTTTCTGTTGCAATCATTGTGGTGCCTGGTGCATCTTAGCTCATATGGCATGTTTTGGTTGTGCGAGCAGGCCTGTGTAATTTTGCAAGATTGAAATATAATTACTTTGATGTTTACACAAGCATTTTGAGCATAGTTTCTCAAAATGCTATGCACTTTCTAGTTTATGTTTACAAGCGTGCTTATGGTACAAACTTAGATATCTTTAAATTTCTTGATAGATTTTTTAAAAAAAATTATGTATAGTAGAAACGATTATAGTATATAGTTTTATTTATTTTCCGAAAGTTATGAAGCATATTCTGCTCTGCATATGTTTTGAAAAGCTTTCACTCTCTTGCTCTCTCTTTTTTAAATATTAATTAGGTTTTTTTCTTTACATTTTAAACTTTTCATGATGCTAATGCTATTTTTTTTAAACATACATATAATTTCAAAGTATTTAATGATATTATTTATTGTTTGCATATATCTTTTTTTATGCAAATATTTAAAAGATGAAGCATTTTTGTACTATATTGTTTTTACTATATTGTGCATTTTTGCATCTATTCTCAGAATTGTACATGTTCGCCCAAAAAGTCCATTCCAATGAAAATGGATGAATGATTTAACTATGAAAAATTGAACATAAGAGTTGAACAAATATGTAAATCTATTTTGAAACGGAGAGAACAAGACTTTTTTTTACCATTTCAAAAATTTGAGCTCAATTTAAAAAAAAATGCCCGATTTTTTTGCTTAGTTTTTTATCTTGTGGTTTCGAACAGTTTGAAGTCACTGATATTGTAGTTATGTTTCTGGGCATTTCAATTGCAATGGAAAATAAGCTTTTAATTTTGCTGTTCGTATTAACTTTGCATAATATTATACTGAAAATATTTTTAAACCGCTGATCTATATTGCACAATTCTCTACAAACTGCATAACTTTTCAGAAACATATAATAAATTATATCAGTCCGCGGTGCTATCCAGCTAAAATGTAAAAATTAATTGAAATTGAAGGATGCGAGTAACAATACTTTTATTCAAAACGAAAGCACATTTATGGGGAATAAAACAGTTCCTGTTTACATACACACAAAATGCAGCAAACCCCTCAGAGCAATTGATTTTAACTCATATTTCCAATATTGTATTGCGGTGTAGTATACTGCATGGAAGGGATGGTATATTTATAGAGATTGATATTTAATTTCTAAAATCCAATTCGAAATTTATCTGTGTGATATCCCGACCTAAGCGACGAACAGGCCTGCCATTTAGGGGGGCAGGGGGGATCAATTGCCCCCCCCCCTCCAGGGGCACCCTGAACTAAAATTTTTGGAGGGGGGGGGGAATTATCAATTTGCCGAGTGAAGTCCCAATTTTACCGAATGATAAAACACAAGCATGCACACATGTCATACATGTGTGCATGCACATCTAGTGAGAAAAAACATTAAGCATCTTTTAAAAAGCAGTTCTAAAATGTAAAAAGAACAAATAATCTCAATGTTGCAACTTTGTCTTCAAATTGCCGAATCGTCAGCAAAATGTGCCGAATACGGAAATTATTGGGAGGTCACAGTGACCTCCCATCCGTGCGCTCCTGCCCCCCTCTGGCTTTGAAAGCTCAATGTATTTACATATAAGTGGGCGTGGTTTTTATGTTTTCCGATGAAATTGCACTGTGTTTTCTGCTTTGCAAATATAACAGCATTCTATTGCAAACTAAACTTAGAAACTTGCACATCTTTCCATCTTAATGCAAAGCTTTCAAAAGAAAAATAATACCAAATTCTTGAAAATACAAACATGTCACACACCGAGAATGAAAGGGTCACTTTTTTTTTAATAGTTTACGGTGATTTAATGCTAATGCAGTTTGCAATGCTAACTTGTGAAGGGCCCCTTACATTCTCAGTGTGCGTTAGAGATGAGCCGGGCTCGGCCCAAACCCGAAAGCCCGAGCCCGAGACGGACTCGGGCCCTTTAACTTCAAGCAGCTTTCTGGCTCGGGCTCGATCTCATATTAAGATAGTCAGTTTTTATACAAATACAACGTTCGCGGAATAAAATACTGGGGTACTTAAAGAGAGTGAGAACAGTTTTTCTTAATGGCAGAATTGCTTTGTTCAGGAAGAGTTTAAGAGAAATGACATCTATCACCTTATCTCCCACTCCCAAACATCGTTTCTCAGCTTCCGCACATCGGAAAGCAAGCGATCTGCTGGGCTGAGGTGCAAATGGTCAGTAGAAAGTGGGGACAAATGACGCAAACCCCCGTGGTACTTGAAAGGCCATTAAGAGACAGAAGTCATAAAACGTTTTTCTCTGATTGAAGGTTGACTGTTGACAAAATTCCTACGAATCTGGATGGAGTGTTGTAAATAGTCATGGGGGGGGGGGGGACTTATAATATATTCATACACTTATCATATATTTGCGATTGCTATTGCAACATACCATATGGCAGTGCATCCCAAGTGGACATTAAAAATATATATTGATGTTTGATACACTCGGGCTCGGGCCGGGTCGGGCTCAAAACAAGACAATATCACTCGGGCTCGGGCGGGCTCGGATTAAAAATTCTCGGGCTCGGGCCTTCAAAAGTGAGCCCGAACTCATCTCTAGTGTGCATCATATTTAAAATCACCTTGAAGTGCTCGTTTCCGGTATGTGATACCATAAATATGTAATTTTTGAAGAGACTTTGTTTAAAGAATGGAGTTAAAAGGGTTATGACTGTATAAAGCTCAACATACATGCAGCTGTTACATTCATGCACTACTACCAAGTGACTTTCATACACTTACTATGTGTAACTAAACTATTTGCTTTCCGGAATCTCTAGATGGAGAATTCAAAGACTGACTGAGATATTCTAATATTTTGAAAATTATTATTTCTAAAAACAGTTTTGTAAGTTAAGATATGCTGTGATTATATCCCCTTGTATTTCCAAATGTCTACATGCATGTTGTATTTAATCTCTCTCTCTGGGGATGGATAATTTAAATTTTTTTAAGGAATCACACCTTTATAACAATTTCAACACCTTTCGATTCACCAATTTTCACCTTTATAACTATTTTCTTAAATTTACGCGAAATGTGTAATTCTTTAAAACTTTTGCTTGTACACTTATTTAACAATCAATAATTTATTTTCAAATTTTAAAAATATTGCTCACTTTTTTTGAAAATTTGAAAAATTTAAGAAAATTTCAATGATTTTAAAACTCTAAGGCTTTTTTTGTTTTTGCACTTATTTCAAAATTTTATTTTGCTAAATGATCACAAGAATCACTTCTAAAAATCTGTGCATTCATTTTGTTAAAAATTGATTAGAAAATATTTTGTGATCATTATGTATTAAATCATAAATATTTCTTAGAAAGACACATTTCTTAGAGGTATGACAAGCTGTAAAATTTTTTTAGTAATTTATAAATGCTTATTCATTGCACATTTTTGTTTAGTGTATTATCCTGAGTGCAAAAAATATCATTTTAAAGCTGTATTTTAAATAGAAAAAATCTTCAGCGATTCCAGTGACATGGAAACACAAAATGATCATAGAGAAAAAGTACTTAAAAGTTTTGCTTTTCCATTAGAACACATACCGTGCTTGATCTAACGTCACTCATTTTTGTTTAAATATTTCAGCTAAAGCCATGAACTTTGTTTCGTGCGTTTGAAATAACTTTTGGATTTAAATTGCACAGTGAATTTTTTTTTTTTTTTTTTGTCGTTTGGTTAGTTTTGATGCACTGTGATCCCTTAAGATTGAAAAGTCTAGTTAGTAGAATTTATGTCTATTAGCTTGGACTTATTTAAACTGCTTGCTAGCTTGGTGTACAGACTTGGACATTTTAGTGTTTGCGTCATAAAAGAAAATAATAATGCAAAAAAAAATCATAAAATGGGGGGGGGGGGGGGAATTACGGCACAAATGTTAAAGGCATTTTTTCCCTTTAGCTGCATTCCATTATAATTGTTTTTTTTTTTTTTTTTGACACTAGCTTTGTCAAAAAGAGTTAGTTAAGCAGCTATTAGACAACTAAAATTCTTTTTCCCACTTAGACTTTCACTGAAATTTATTTTAAGGTGCTGTAAGCTTATCAAATGCTTTATTTTTCTAAAATCTACTTCAGATAATGTTTTACTGTAAAAATTCCCTGTGTCAGCACCCAAAGGAGCTTAAATAAAATAAATTAGTTTTAAAATTCTCTAAATTTATACCAAGCTAGAAATGTTTTAACTCGGTCAACCAAAGAGCAAGAAGATAACGCATTATTATATTTCTGAAAAACTGTCCAAAATTAATAAATTTTTTAGAATATTTTTTTTTTGGACAGCTTAAATCCTCTGCTAGTTTAATGCTAGTTTTTTAGAGCCTCAAATTTTTATATCTAGAAATTAGTCTGAACTATGTGTTCTGAAATTACCATTTATTTGTTCATTTTTATTATTCATTTATTTATGTATTCAAAGATAGAAGTATGTGACTGTTAAACTTAAAAAATAAATAAATTACTGAGCTTGAAAATACTTGTTGATAATATACATTAAAAATCAAACCTTTGAAAGTATTTTTTATTCAGATCTTTTTAGTAATAGTTCATGAAATTTGTTGAATCATAACCGAGTTGTTAACAGTATAGTTTTGCCTAAAAATTAGCAATTTTAGCTAATTTTTTCAAACCGGTACTATACTGCCATGGAAAAGTAAAGGACCAGTATTTGCAAAAATATATTTTTGAGACATTTGAAGAAGCATGTTTTGGGGATTCCACACTAACAATATGGAAATGTTGTAACTTGATACATTACAACATTTTTTGGTACATTATTTTCAGTGGAAACCAAATAAGCAAGCTTGTACGATAAAACTCAAGTGCAAACAGAAAAGCAAAAACATGAAAAATTTGTATTTACTGCTCTTTACCTTCCATTTCAGTGTATCATTTCAGTCTTATTTCATGTAGTTCCTCATATTTGTGATTTTTTGTGCGATCAATTTCTCACCTTCGCAAAAAAAAAAAAAAAACTTTTACGTATGGTTGATAACTTTGATTGCGTTTGAATTACAGGATGACCCTATATATCCACCCCCTATTTATCCCGATCAAAATTAGTTTTAATTTTAAAGTTTCATATTCATATAAATAACAACTTTAAATTATGATAGCTGATCTACAAGTATGCCAAACATTCACTTTATATGGTGGTTAAACATACGACTCCTGCATAGATCGTGCAATAAATTATAGTAATCTACAAAATGTCATGGCCTACTTGAAACGTCAGTTTAGCACCATTGCAGTGAACTATAAATGATCAAGGGGTCTAAGGACCTTTAACCTCCAAACTTTTTAATTTTCTGGAAAAAATATATGCTATGCATAATTTAATTCTGAAAAATTTGATACCTTGTTTATTGCCATAAGCAAAAACTTTTGAGTTATCGTAAAAACTAAACCTAAACTATCCTTAGTGAGATTTCTGTCAACAGCAGCTGTTTTGGCCTTTTTTTTACTCAGAAGTCGATTTTTCGTTTTGCATATATGTCTCAAAGTTCTTTTTTATATATTTTCACTGAACTTTTTATGTATGTTTTGTTTATATGGCCTATCTTTATAACCTGAGCCTAAATTTTACTTCAAAATCTTAACTTCATTTTTTTAAAAATATTTTTACCCAAAATTTTGATATTTATTTATATATGTATTTGAAAAAAAGAGTGTTTTCTTTTTAAAGCTTCCATTTATGTTTAGGCCCTGAGTGAAGTTTTTATCAACACTTCAAAATTAATTATGCATGAATTTCACAGTAAGAGAATGCACACTGTTAATTTTTCCAAGTTGAGAATAATTTTTCCCTCTATAATAAAGTGTACTTTTTAAATAGAAATACAAATGCGACGACCAGCAGCAGGCTCTGGTCCCAACTGGACTGGTCCTAATCAAATTATAGACCCCAATGAAGATCAATGGCCCTCTTAAAACTATCTACTCCCTTGCTCTTTACCGCCTCTTCCGGTAAACTATTCCAAGTTCCCACTACTCTGCTAAAATAGTAATTTTTCCGAATTTCCAGGCTAGCCTGAGATTTAAACAGCTTATAACAATGACCCCTTGTCCTGCTTTCGGTGCAAAAATTTAACCCCGTAACGTCTTTCATTTTGATAAAAATTTAAACAACTGAATCATGCCTCCTCTCCTTTGCTCAAGACTATACATATTAAGCATTCTAAGTTTAGAATCATAGTCTAAATTAGAAAATCCATTCACTAACCTTGTAGCCCTCCTTTATACCCTTTCCAATAAATTAATATCTTCCTTAAGATGAAGAGACCAAAACTGAACAGCATACTCCAAATGAGGTCTTACTAAACTTCTATATAAAGACAGAAGAACCTTCTTAGATTTGTTTGAAATAGATCTATTAATGAACCCAAGCATCCTATATCCTTGTTTTACTTATTGTCTTTAGTATCCAGATTATCCGGACATTTCATCATCCAAATTGCGTTTGGCCCCAGTTAGCCTGAATAAGCTGTACTGTACCTGTGATTTATTAAAACTTTAAAAGTCAACTTATTACTGTGTTATCAAACTTTTTGTTTTTATAACAGAAAATTTTCTTCATTTGAACATTCCATTTAAATTTCTTATATTTTATCCTTTTATTCATCATTACAAAAGGGAAAAAGTGCTTGTTATTTTTGAAATGTATTTTATGAAAAATATGTAGCATTCCTTATATCAAAAAAAAAAAATATATATTTATATTATGTGTGGCATATTCAAATTGCCAGAGCTTCAAAAAAATCTATTTATACATGTTTATTGTCAAATGTATTTTCTGACAAAAAGAAAAAAAAAGTCCAAAGGCATTCTTTTATATAAATACAATATTTTGCATATTTGTGCATGGTTCATCATGTTTAACGTCTTGTTTTCTTATTTTCTATCAAAAATTGTATGTTTGTCTTTTTAATAATACAAGTAGAAGTGTTATGTAAATATATTACTAGCTTTTACTTGTTGCGTTTATTTATGGTCAGTCATTAATGTATTTAAGAAAGATGCTATTATCAATGTAGTAGTTTGTTTCTGTTTTTAATTGAAACGAATATGTTTTAGCTTTAACATTTTAATTGTGATTTCAATCATTTTGTTAGAACTGTGATATGTTGTGGAAATAAAAAGAAAGATTCTGCCTGAATTTGCATTAATTAATGCATTTTTAATGGTCACAATCTCTCTAACATGATTTTCTTCCATGGAAAAAAAAACCCTATCTTTTTTTCTGCAGCATAAAAAAACGAATCAACTAGATCATTTTTGAATTTAAGTGTTCATTTTAAATTTCAGTGTACAATTTGAACTATTGTTTGCCTGTTGTTAAAATTAAATATTGAGGTTATTTCTACTATAAATTTATTTTTGGAATAGAAACGGCAAGTTTGTAACTTCATATAAGTCTAGCTTTTGGCCTTATAACTGTTTAATTCAAAGACATTTACATTAATGCTGTGTTATAAGCACAATTAATTTTGTTTTTAATCTTAATTATATTCGAACAAATGTAAATTATACAGGAAGATTTTTAAGTTTTTTTTAAAATTTTCTCTACTTTATGTCTTATAGTAATTTAAGAGGGAACACCACCATGAGACTCTTAAGTTGCCATAAAATGTTCATGCTTTTGAACTTTTCACCTGTGTAACCACTCTTTCTTCACCTGTTTAGACAAAGTTAAATGGTAAATTATAATTCTCCCTTCCCCTCAAAAAAAAAAAAAAGCTGTGAAGCTGTTGACAACTGAAGAAAAAAGGGTTGGTTGATGGGGGAAAAAGGTGATCATATTTGGATTTAGGGGGTCATTATATGGATAAGTAACACCACAAGTGGTGTCAGAAGTATTTTGAGTTTTTTTTTTTTTTTTGCTCTGCATTGCACTTTTCTTCAAAAAGTTTTCTGAAATTTAAAAGATAACTCCAATTTAATGATCAAGAAAAAATCTTGATAGACTCCGCTCTTGATTAGCAGTTACCATTGCGAAATAGTAGCTACAATCAACGTTTTCATGCAACATTCAGTTTATATAATTTAATTATAACAAGATATTTATTAAAGTTTACAAATACCTTTGTGCTAAAGATGTACAGAAAATAACAACGTTACAATGCACAAATGAGCAGGGATACTGCATAATCCCTGTAATAATTGCAGTATCCCTGCTCATTTGTGCATTGTAACGTTGTTATTTTCTGTACAAGATATTTATTACATTGACACTTGGAAAAAAAAATAATTTATACATATCTCGCTTTTACAATGTACAAGTATACTCATTAGATTTATGAAAATAATATTTACATCTATATATTTTACACTGTTGATTTGATTTTTTTAAAACGCATGAAATTAGCACACATTGTTAAGAAAGTATTTTATGTTGAAAATAGTATTGTCCTGTAAAGAAAAAGAGACGCTATTCATAAGGTATTGATCGACATTGAGTAGTCTTCTTTAAATTTGTTGAAAAAAATGATTAAAATATTGACATTAAAATGAACACTATCTTCCTATTTGTAATCATCATTATCACCAGGGCTATTGTGGTACTAATGTGAAATCTGAAAAGTTCTGTGTTACATAGGATTAGCCAATTTAGGACACATGGCCTCAGCTGTTCTAAAAATTCTTCTTTGTGCTTAATTCTACACTATTTTGCGTACAGTATGGGATGGAAATACTGTCCTCCCCACTTAATCGAGTAACGGATAAACAAATACCCCGCTTATACGAATAAAATATCTCGGAACCGATGCCATATACGTAATGTTAAAAATCCCCGCTTAATCAAATACCCCGTTTAATCGAATAATATTTCTTGGAACCGACAGTATTCGTGTAAGCGGGGCCGACAGTACTTGAAATTCTCATCTTTGGTGTTTAAATAGGAATTACAGAAAAACATCTTGGAAGACTCACATGAGTTGTATTTTTCTTTTTGATCTGATTTTTTTGTAATCTTTCTGGCAAACTGTTAAAAAACTAATGTGTCAAAATCCTTAAGTTTTCCCTCAGATCGAAGGTTGATGATCATTTTAGTATGAAGACGACCCCTACCCCTATCACAATTTTATTAATGTTATTTTGTGAAATATCTTTTTCTGTGTAATTGATATATTTCGTCTTTACACTAAAAAATGGATGTTTTTACAGTATAATACAGCTAATTTTACAGTAATAAACTCTATACTTCAGAACCAGACTAACGTAAGTCCATTTTCGTCATTTTTCAGTAGAGAAGAAAAACGATGTATTCGACAATCGTTTTTCCCCTCTACCGAAAAATGACGAAAGTGGACTTACGTTACTCTGGTTCTGAGGTATAGAACTGTAAATTTGCTAGTTTCACAGTTTCTTACTGTGCATTCTACAGTTTTAAACTGGAACCTCTGCTGCCCGTATTCTACTATTTTTACAGTATAATACAGATTGCTAATTTTACAGTAATGAGCTGTAAAATCGCCAGTTTTAGAGCAATAAACTAAAATACCTAGTTTTACAGTATATTATTGTGCTTTTACAGTTTTAAACTGGAACCTCTGCTGCCAGTATTATACTATTTTTACAGTATAATACAGCTAATTTTATGGTAATATTGCTAATTTTACAGTAATAAGCTGTAAAATCGCCAGTTTTAGAGCAATAAACTAAAATACCTAGTTTTACAGTATATTATTGTGCTTTTACAGTTTTAAACTGGAACCTCTGCTGCCCGTATTATACTGTTTTTAAAGTATAATACAGCTAATTTTATGGTAGTATTGCGAACTTTACAATACTAAACTGTAAAATACCTATAAAGCAGTGAGTAACCGCCCCTAAGCAAGCGCTAAGGTGGGAACATGCAATACACCGCCAACGTGCTTATTATGCACTCATCAGCATGGAATACGAAAGTAACCGAGTTGGAGGCAAAAATCCTCTTATAAAGCAAAGAGAGCCAAAAAACTGGTAGCTAGTAGCTTTTTTGGTAGCTACCAGTTCTTTGCTCTATAAAAGGATTTTTGCATCCAACTTGGTTACTTTCGTATTCCACGCTGATGAGTGCATTAGAAGCACGAAACTGCAGTCCATAGATCGAAATTACCGATTTGGCGGTGTATTGCATGCAAAATACCTAGTTTTACAGTAGGGTCATTCCATAGAAATGTCAACCTCAGCCGAAGAAAAAAAAATATTGAAGTGAAAAGTATCAATAAATAAATAAATATATATATAAATAAAAATTATACAACATAAGACGTTTAAAAACAATTTAAAAAGTATTGTAATTATCACTGAGGTTAGCTATAATAAATAGTTTGTAGTGTGTTTACTGCTTGTTATTCTATGGTTACGTTAGTCACCTTACGGTAGTCACACTCCATCTTGAGTAAAAGTGACACTTAAGACTAAAAAAAAATTTTAATTTAATAAATGTGTTTTATGTTTTTAAAAGCAAACTTTACACATTTTTCAAATATATCATTCAATTTTTAACACTTGCTTAACTTTGAGAAATTTTTGTCTCACAACATGAGCATTCATTTTCAAGGGTGCAGAAATGTTACGTTAGTCACGCTGCTATTTTGGTTAAAAAATGTCTACTGTCGGTCATTTTGTTTCAAATTCTTAGCAGAAATGATACATAGATACCATGTACATTGTAAATCCACCAGCATAACTGAAAAATATTTTTTATCCTCCAAGTTACAAGTGAAAACATTTACAAAATCAGCTCTGAATGTTACGTTAGTCACTATGGAATGACCCAGTATATTATTGTACTTTTAAACTGGAACCTCTGGTGCCAGTATTATACCATAAAAACAACAGCTTATTTTTTGCAGTGTAGTGTAAATAATAATGAAATAAAATGCGGATGTGTGTTTTTCTTCTCCTAGAACTGCGCATGACTTCCCAACCAGCTTAGGCAGGGATTCAAGTGAAACACCATTGCAATCGCTTCGAATTGCAATCACTACTGGAAGTGAATTACATTATCATCAACTTAACTTGCCACTGACGTCACTACGGGTGGAGCCAATAAGAGCTCACAAGCAGTCAGTGATCTCCTCTTATTCGCTAAGTAGGCTGTGACGTTTTATCTAGCTCGTTTTTCATAGGCAAACGTCACGATGTTTTTATCAAGAAACGTTCTAATGTAATTCATTTCCAGTAGCGATTGTAATTTGCGATCGCCTGTTTCACTTGAATTCCTGCCTTAGTCGTAGTAGGGTTTTAAAGCCTTTACCATTGCATCACAAATTTCTTCCAAGCCGTACTCATGTTTCCAGCCCCATTGATTTCTTGCATTTATATCTTCAAATGCTTGTGGCCAGGAATCGGCTGCAAAAAAGAAAGTGATCAGGTAATAAAGGTTTTCATAATAAATAACTCCTGTATCAGGGATGAAAATCTTCCGCGGATCCGCGATTTTCCGCTTTTTGTATTTTTTCGTTCTTTCCGATATCTATGTTGCATCAAGTTTAGAAAATAAATAAAAATACACGCATTATTAAAATGAAGCTTTAAATAAGTTGATTTTAAGTAGTAGAGGTTGAAATTGTTTTCAACTTTTAAAATAATGGAAATGTTTGTTGGATGCAACAGGATTGAAATCTCAAGGATGACCTGCAAGTATCGGCGAACTATGTATTCTATTTTGGCATGCTGCCAAAAACGTAAGTTTTCATTGTAAGAGGTAGGAATTAGAAAGTTCAGCTAAAATATGCAAGATCTTTATAAAAAAATTAGGAAAATTATTTAAAAAAATATTTTAATAAATTTAAAATTTGCTAAAATAACTAAAGACAATGCTATATTAATTAGATAATTTATTTCTTGAGATACACGGTTCTAATTCGTCAAAAATTGCACCCCCCCTTTTTTTTCCTCTACATTGTTGTTAATGACTTAAAAATAAATTGTGAATAAGAAATTAAAAAGTTTATTATATTTTATTACGTTTACTTTCGATTTCATGGAGCAAATTAAGAGGAAGTCTTACATGACTAATTTCGCATAATATGGGGAAAAAATCTATCCGAGTTTTAAGCCGCGCAATTTTTCCTCTTTTTTTAACATTGAACTGTTTTCATCCCTGCTGTATAAAATGTCTTTGTTGCATGTATCGCAAGAAAAGTGACAAAAGTCGAAAAACATTTGCTTACCGATTTTCTGACGACTATCAGGTTTGTAAACCACTTTCAGATTTGGTACATGCTTCAGTAATGCAGTTACTAACTCTTCGGGGGTAAAACTAATTGCACCAACGTTATAAGTCCTCAGCTTAAGCTTTTCGGCAGGAGACTCCATTAGTTCAATTAAAGATCTTAGGCAGTCTTCAATGTACATCATCGGAAGCTTTGTGTTTTTGTCCAGGTAACATTCAAAGTATCCATTCCTCAGTGCTTCGTGGAAAATTAAAACTGCATAATCTATAACCAAAAGGATCTTTATAAATGATTTTATTTTTTACTTTGACTTTGTTTACTTTAATTTGTTAATATACATTTACTTTTAACTACACTGCAAAAAATAAGCTATTGTTTTTACAGTATAAAACTGGTAGCAGAGGTTCCAGTTTAAAACTGTAACAAACTAAAATTAGCTAGTTTACAGTTCCGACATGTGATTTTTCAGTATTTTTACTGCATTCAGTATTCTTTGAGAGAGCAAAATACTTTATGCAGAAAAAATGAAGGAGCATTGCAGTCTAAATTTAACATTTACCAAATTATTCCATGCATCGAATTAAAGTGGTTGGCTATTTAGAGACAATAACCCGTAAGTAGCTTGCAGATGTAGTGCAATGTATTAATAATGCAGGTTTGTTCATACATTTTCAGTATTTTTCACCGTATTTGAGTCACATGCCTGGTTTATCATTGTGAAACTAGCAATTTTAAAGTTTCTTACTGTAAAATTAGCAGTATTACCATAAAATTTACTGTATTATACTGTAAAAACAACAGTATAATACTGGCAGCAGAGGTTCCAGTTTAAAACTGTAAAATTACAGTAATAAAGTGAAACTAGCAATTTTACAGTCTACTACTGTAAAATTAGCAGTTTTACATTTTATTAAGGTAAAATTAGCTGTATTATACTGTAAAAACATCTGTTTTCTACAGTGTAGAGATGACACGAAACGAGTTTAGCCGAAGCACCGAATTCCGAAGGTTCGGCTACTGCACTTTAGAAGTTTTAGCATTGAATACATAATAAATGCGGTACAACATGACACAAAAGTCGATAGGTTTTAATAACATTTTTAGAATACTGTCATATTTATAAATTAAATTCACCAATTAAAATATTTATTTTTATTTTGTGCTGGTACAGTCGACGCTCGATATAACGACTGTATCCGTCCTACAGAAAACGGTCTTTATAACGAGTGGTCGCTGTAAGAGGTAGAACATAGAGTATATTGGGATACAGTTGGGGGTTTTCTCACCGGTCGTTATATTGGGATGGTCTTTATAACGTGTGGTCGTTATAACGAGCGTCGACTGTATTACCAGAAAAGCAGACATTTCTAATATGTTTTTATGGCAAGTAAATAATATGAAGCATTATTTGGAATATGAAAAGCAAAAGCATGTTCCAAAGTTAAATCGATGTTTATAATGAAATCCAGATATGTGATCAAATATAAAATTACAGAGTAATTTAACTAGATATTAGCTTCTATTTACATTATATCTTAATATTATAATAGATTTCTAAACATTCCTACTTTAAAATTTTTGAAGTTTGAGTGAATAAGTAAGAGTAATAATGTATATGCATTCTTCCTTATTTACTTGTCAGTGTTTATATTCAAGAAAAAAAAAAATAATACATTAAATTTTAGAGATGTTCATTTGAAAAATTATTAAATTAAAATAAGCTTTTTCTTTTATATAACAAATGGTCAAAAAAATCGAAACTTGGTTATAAAAAATAAACGATAAACATTCTTCTTTACTTTACTTTTGTATATTCTCAGGATGTTTAATAAACCAGAACTATTATTTGTAATTTTGATCGATCTCGAAAATGTGTTAAAATTTTGTCAACAGATTTATAAATTTAACAGAAACTGAAATTATATACCTATAGCTCTATTAAATAAAAAATGACTTTAAAGGATTTTTTTTTTTTGCTAGGTTTCAACCCTAAAAATTATTTAAAAAGCCATATTTCAGTAGCTTAATTTTAAATCCACTAAAGTTGTTCATATAATTATTAACTAAATGTAATTTAATGTAACTTATTTATTTCATAGGACCTTTCAAGTTGAATAGTTAGAGTATACTGTTAATTATTGGACAGTTTCTGGTTACAAGGGTTGGATATACCCAATCATATCAGGGTTGGCAAGTTTTTGACAGTGGGAGGTTTTATCCGGTTTTAACCGTGGTTTTTTTACCGTCATGTCAAAAACCCCTTTTTGACATGGTTTTTGACATAATTATCGAAAACTTAAATTTCTGTCCAAAACATGTTTAAATTTGATATTGATAATCAAAATACATTTTCAAATGAATTTTACAATTTCTGCTTTCAGACACTGAAGTAAACTTTTGGAGTTTTAGGATATTAAAATAAAGTGTAATAAGCAATCCTAAATATAATTGAAGATCTCGGGAGTAAATAATGGTAACTAGCATTTAAAAAAATCAAACATATGGCTTTTGAATATGGCTTTATTGCTTCGAGAAATTACTGTAACAGGTTTTTTTATTTTAAAAATGAAGTGGGTACATTAATTAAGTGCTGTGTGTCTTGGGTATTTTTAATAAATGTTTACAAGTGATTTTTTTAAATGTGAATTTGAAATAGTCCGATTTTTAGAATTTGTCAGATACCATTATTTACTCCCGAGCCTCCCCCCACCCCAGATTTGTACACTGAGTACAATTAATTTAGTTTTGCTTTTACTCAAAAGAAAAAAAAATCACTTTAAATTCTGATGTAAAGATTTTTAGATTGATAAAATAGCTAATTAATAGTTATTAAAACATTTAAACATAACTACTTTAAAAACTGGATTTAACTTTTAATACTTTTACCTTTTTCCATGACCTAACAAGTTAATTTAAAAGAATGAGAATTAATTTTCATTAAATTTATTAATTTAATTTTTATTAAACTTGACTGATAAGATAACTAATTCATAGTTTTTAAACATTTAAACAAGACTTCTTTAAAAACTGGATTTAAGTTTTAATATTTGTAACTTTTTTCACGGCATAACAAGAATGCGAATTAATTTTCATTAAATTTATTAATTTAATTTTTATTAAACTTGATTGAAAAGATAACTAATTGATAGTTATTATAACATTTAAACAAAACTACTTTAAAATTTGGATTTAAATTTTAATATTTGTAACTTTTTTCACTCCATAACAAGTTAATTTAAAATAATGTGAATTAATTTTCATTAAATTATTAATTTCATTTTTAATAAATTATTAATTTAATTTTTATTAAATTGATAATTATATGAACATTAAACAAAACTATTTTTAACCGACTTCAACAAAGGAGGAGGTTATCAATTTAAAGCGTATGTTTTTTTTTTTTTTGTTGTTTGTTCGCACATAACTTATGATCTACCGAACCGATTTGGACGATTTTTTTTTAATCGATAGGAGATGGTGTAACTTAGGTACCATGTACTCATATGACGATATTTGTTCACTAGAAAAAAAGTTATTATGGAAAACAGTAAATTTCATGTCATTTCCCCATTAAATGATTAAATTTTCAATCCATTGTTGCAAAAATTTTTCGCCTCGCAACAGCAATATTAATAGTAATCATGATGAAAAATTTGAACCAAGTCTTAACTAAATCTAACATGAAACTCATTAGCGGTAACGTACGTAGTATGTGTTAAAATCTTATGAACAACGAGAAACTAGAATTGCTTTGAAATATAAATAAGTTGACAAACCGTTGATATTTAAATGGCTTTGATTAAGCTAGTACACAAAAAAGTACCGGAGAATAACAAAGAGTTTTTTTAGTGTCAATCGTTTATAATTTTAGATGCGTTGATAGTTTCTTCCTTTTTTTTTCAGTTTATTTTATGGAGCATTTACTTAAGAAAATTAGGTGAAGTTTCGTAATGGAAACATTACCTTATTTCATAAGTACACTTACACTAAAAAGAATAAAATAAAATAATTTTGGAAAAAAATAGAACCGACTTCAGTTGGAAATTGCTCTAAAAAGTAAAAAATAATTTTTTTCTTTGAACACCATCGAAACTACTTTTAAACATAAGTTTTTAAGTCGGCGCAAAAACGATAGGTCAAATGATATTTAACCATATTTTGCCAACATTTTTCAGAGAAACCATTGAAAATTAAAAGCAGAATATTTGTACCAGTACACAAATGTGTGGTAATGAATGAAATGTATGCGAATGCTTTTAAAGAACCTGGATCCATTAAAATGTATATAGTTGAATTATAGTTGCGTATGATTCTATACATTGTTTTTGCGCCTACTTCAAAACTTATGTTTAAAAGTAGTTTCGATGGGGTTCAAAGAAAAAAATTATTTTTTACTTTTTAGAGCAATTTCCAACTGAAGTCGGTTCTATTTTTTTCCAAAATTATTTTATAAAACCACTCAATAACCACTGTATTTAAGTTTTCGACAGGTTTTTGACGTTTTCGACAGGTTTTTGACGTTTTCGACAGGTTTTCGTCGGGTTTTCGACAGGTTTTCGACATGTCATGTCAAAAACTGGTTTTTGACGTCAAAAACCCAACCCTGAATCATATTAATCAAATAAAAAGTACAAATTTCTTCTCTATTTTACTGTATGGTCTGTGTATAACTTGACAATATTTTATGCAAATATAATTGTAAAATGATGATTTACAACATAAATTGTTATAGGCCGACTCTTCGTTCCATCTCTACTTCTAACGTTTAGACCTCTTTCTCTCCCTCTCTCTCTCTTTTTATTCTGCTCTTCAATATTATTAAGAAATATTGACATCGAGAAAATGAAACAAAAACTATGTATTGCATGAAAAATTAGATCAATTCATGTTGCTCCTACTTAAAAAACCTTTAAAAGATTAATCTACAATTTTTCATTGAATTCTTCCGATTAAATTTCTGAAGTTATTTCTCTATTATATCTATTCTATTTTACTTATACTTCATAAATTTGTTTACTTATTTCGAAACAAACGTTACATGGATTCCATTTCCCCCCTTAAGCTGCTGGCTTAAAATTTGTGAATTTCATTTGACCAACAACTATCTCACCCGAGCATAATGTAATAATATTACTTAAAAAAGTTGAAAAAAGAAAGAGTTTTGAACCATACTTTAGTTTGAAATAAATAGGTACATTCGTGCTGTAAAATAAAAATGTGCACACCAATGTCACACATTAAAAAAAAAAAAAAGCACACACTGCAAGTATTTGCATTTTTTTGTTTTTAAACATGAGTTTAATTTTTCATTCAAAATTTCTTGTAGCCTCCAAACACAACATTTTTGCAAATTTTGTGTTTTTTAACAACGAGTTTTCAAGTTTTGCATACTCTATAACTTCAGTTTTAAAAGAGCTACATTATTTAGGATGCCAAACATTCTGATCCCACTGTTTAAACTTTCTCTCTATAAATTAAAAAAAAAGTTCTTTTCAATTTTTAGTTTTTCTTCATATAGCTTATACAGCTTTCAAGAATTTCATTCAGTTATGTACTTAAAAAGAAAGATAAGTATTATAGATCACGTGTAATGAACTGCAGTTACCTGTTGTACCACCGCCCGGTGCTGTGTCTGCTGATATTACGCCTGGAAACCTTAGACATCTGAAATCTAGGCCATATTTGTAATGGTAATACTAAAATATAAAACAAAACTATTAGACATTTTCAGTAATTTAATTTAGTCTTAGTCCTAGAGATCACGTAGCCTGACCTTTTTACAAATAATAATAATGATAATAATAATAATTATAATACTAATCGTGACAAATTATATCCCACCATAAGCGACTTGGATTACATCCAGTTAAATCAGGTCAAAAACTGCCGTTCAAAAAATAAATAAATAAATAAATAAACAAAGAACACCCCCCGCTTTTCTGCCAGAAAAAGGTATTCTCCCAATACACTAGAGATGAGCCGGGCTCGGCCCGAACCCGAGCCTGAGACGGACTCGGGCCCTTTAACTTCAAGCAACTTTCGGGCTCGGGCGGGCTCGGGCTCGATCTTATATTAAGATAGTCAGTTTTTATACAAATACAACGTTCACATAATAAAATATTGGGGTACTTAAAGAGCGTGAGAACAGTTTTTCTTAATGGCAGCAATAATAATAATAATAGTTCTAAAATATAGCACCCACTTATAATATATTTGCGATTACTATTACGATATACCATATGGCAGTGCATCCCAAGTGGAAATTAAAAATATATATTGATGTTTGATACACTCGGGCTCGGGCCGGGTCGGGCTCAAAACAAGACAATATCACTCGGGCTCGGGTGGGCTCGGATTAAAAATTCTCGGGCTTGGGCGGGCTCGGGCCTTCAAAAGTGAGCCCGAACTCATCTTTACAATACACAATCTACCGCTCAAGTAATTTCATTACTCAATAGATGACATCACTTGCGATACATATAAAGAGCAACTAATTTTAGTAATGCCATCTATTGAGCAACTAGATGACTTAGTGCTAGATCGCACATCGAGAAAATACAAAAAAAAAAAAAAAAAAAGAATCAATCCGTGAATGTTTTATTGTCTCCTTGATTTAAAAAAAAATAAAAATGGACTGTGCTTGTTTTATACGAAACTCCTCAAATGTCATGTCAAAAAAATGTTCAAAAAAGCAAGAAAGAAAAGAAGGCGAACTTACTTCTCCCAATAATTCAGCATGTACTTTAGACACTCCATAAATAGTCCTGGGTCTTTGTACGCATAAATCTGGTGTAGGGTTTCGTGGCGAATCTGGTCCAAAAGCTCCTATTGTACTGGGTACAAATATCCTTATCCTGTACTGCTTGGCCAATTCCATGACATTGTGCAATCCTTCAATATTCACCCTCATGGCTAGAGGTACATTGTCTTCTCCTATAGCACTCAGTAGGGCACTGAAATGTACTAACCAATCGATTCTGTAGTTCACAACAATTTCTTGAAGGTTCTTGAAATCTAGGATATCTGCGTAAATGTAGGGTCCTGTAAAGATGTTGAGGAAGAATTACACGGGTGTGAGAAAATATTTCTTTATGTTGTTCATTCAAAAGATATACCTGCGTCCAATATATCTTGGGGTGCTCTTATGATGTCTGACATAATAACGTTTTCGGCGCCATAACGAGCCCTGTAGAAATAAGAAATAGCATTCGGTATTGAAATGAAATAACATAGTAATATAGTAAATTTGCAATGAAAAAAATGCATAATCTGAATTATCGCGTTTTTTCTCCGCGTGAATTGGGTAATGCGGGCAGAGTTCAGTAAAATGTCTTTAATTTTTTTCGACAGAATAAAAGTAATTACAACTGAAGTATCAAGACCCTTTTTCATCGTATAAAAAACGACAGTTCATTTATTATTGCAAATTAAGCTTTTAATAGTTAAACGACTTTTCATGTTATATTAGAATTTTGATTACCAATTACGAACGATTATAGTAGAATTTGATTAGTGGGTTTGCAAATATTTAAAAAAATCACGCATTCAGATGAAACAGACCCACAACTGATTTGAGGCTTAAGAATTGTTCCCCTCACTTATCATTTATGAAAAATATATAATTTTTTTAGAAAAGCATTTTTCTTTGCGTCAGTATTTTGTAAACAGTTACCTATTTTTACGTGTGTTATTAAAATTTTTGGAGAGTACTCAACCACTTTATTTCAAAACGCCTTGCAGTTATTTTTGGAACTATCCATACTAGTGTTCTCGTATGTCGAGCAGGTGGCTATTTATTCCATAACTTTGTTCCATAATAACTTCTTTTAAAAACTTCGGGCCGTATACTGGCATCTCTACGAATAGACTCATTCATGAGCAATCCTTCTTTTTCGCGAATTGAATAGACAAATTCCTGAGCAATCCTTCCATTCCTTAGCGCCAACAAATCAAGGCGCAATCCACAAAAAGGAAGGATTGCGCATTAGTTTGTCAATTAATAAAAGTATGTATCAGCACACAATTCCTGGTTTAACCCATTAATGCCTAGCGTCCCTTTTTAGGGACGGTCCAAAAAAGGGTCTGAATTTCCCCAAAATGAGCATTTCAACCAAATAATAGTGTTCAATGAGTACCTTGGTATTGTTTCAATTCGTTATTAACAGATTGCAGCACATAACCATTTTAAAGTGCATTCTGTAGCAGTTTCAAAATGATCTTTATCAAAAATGACATCGTTCACAATCTCAAGGAAAAAAGCTAAGTTTTCAAACTTATTCCCAGATTCCCAGTTTATGTTAATTGCTGATTTTATTTTTTCTTATAAAAGGTTTTTTTAAATATTATATCGTAGGCAGAAAAAAATTTGAGTAAAAAAAGTATGTACCCTCTGGGGTCTATCGTAACTTTTAAGGGACGATTTTTCTTTCCTTAATAAAAAATTTATTTTTTACATAATATTTTTTTTATTATTTTTCCTGTCCATTAGACACTGTTTGTAATCAGTATACAAAATATCTTTGGAAAAAAAATGTCAGGCATTAATGGGTTAAGCTTTTTCTGAATTTAAATGAACAATTTAACCTAAGCAAATTTTTATCACGAAAAAACCCAGTATTACCTCAGTTTCTTTGCCAATCCGGTTCCCAATTGTCCTAAACTTCCTAAAAGTAAAAGTAAAATTAAAGTTTTAATAATGTGACTTTCAAAAACTTGTAGTTATGTGAAACATTTTTGCAAAAAATTACCTGTTATCAATACACGTGGTGATCCTTTAGATTTTGAGCTAGAAAATCTGGTACAGGAACTAGAAGATTCTAACCAATATAGCTGTTTGAGCAAGGAGTTTCTTGAACCAAACTTGCGGAGTTGTGTTGATAGCTTTAACATATCTAAAATAGTGAAGAAAAAGGGACTACAAAAGATGAATTAATCATTTGGACAAAAGAGGAATACCTGTCATTTATTTATTTTTTCCCGTGGGAAAAAAGTTATAAACTTATAATACTACTCGGATAACGGCATTATATTTATTCTAAAATTTCAAGCTTTCGAATGACATAAAACTTGAAAATGTGTATGAAATATTTCTTCCCTATTTTATCAAATTTGTGTAAAAAATGAGCTAAGACTAAAAAAAAAAAAAAAAAAGAACGAAATAGAATGTTCAGAAAAACGCTTCGTAGTGCGCCCATGCAGAAAATAGTTTAGATCCGTGGTTTCCAACCTTCTTGAGCCCATTGTGCCCTCTAGTGATTGGCTGACACCAATCCCCCCCCCCCTTTTCTTCCTTAGAAAAAAAACTGAGTTGGCGCCAATGAACATCGATAGTATTGAAAAAATAAATGCCTAATTTTAATTTGAAATAAAATGTATAAAATAAAGCAATTTATCTAATCACTGTTAAAATAACAAAATGAATAATTAATTAAGTATAAAAGTGCCTTTTTCAAGTTTTTTTTTTCCTTTTACAAAATTAAAAACCTTTTAGTTGGCACCAATCTATAATATTGAAAAACTAAATGTCAAATTTAAAATAAAATGCATAAAATATAAAGCATTTTGTCTAATCATTCTGAAATAACAAAATTAATAGTTGTATAAAAGTCTCTTTTCAATTTTTTTCTTCCTTTTACAAAAAAGAAAAAAAAAAGAGCTATTTGAAGAGAAATACTTCACTACAGGGACGTCATTTCGAAATTTTCCAGGGGGGGGGAGGGCAAAGGGTACATACACAATGTAAAATTTACCAAAAAGTGGCAAAACCACGCCCACTTATATGCCAATACATTGATTTCCCAAAGTCAGGGGGGGCAATGGACCCCCCCCTGCCCCCCCTAAATGACGAGCCCGCTTCTCTGAGACCATTGACGTACTTTTTTTTAAAACAGAAGTACGTTTTTTATGAAATGATTTTCTTTTGTAAATTGGAATCTGTGAGAATTAAAAACATAAACAATTCAAATTTAAAGGAATGAATATTTGAAAATTCATAAACTTGGCTATGAAGGATGGAATACTTTATTGAGGTTCAACCGGGGTGTAAATAGGAAGGACTTTGATTTGTTTCTTTTGTAACTTACAATTCCTTGCTTGAAACGTGAAAAATCAGCTTTGTATGCGTTTTTAATTTCGATATTTGCCAGCTTTTTATTATTATTATTTTATTTCATGTATACTCATTTCCCGTTATCGCCCCTCCAGAATTTATTGCCACTTAATTTAACGCATTGCCCCTTTGGAGGCGATGGCTTTGAGGTTGGGAACCACTGTTTAGAAAAGAAGAATTGAAGATTAACAAAAAAGATGAGAAACACAGAGCTGGAATTTAATGCATGATCTCCATCAACAAAAGAGGGAAAAAAAGTTAAGACTAACAAAAAAGATGAGAAACATAGAACTGGAATTTAATGCATGATCTCCATCAACAAAAGAAATATCCAATAAATCCAATTAGCTATAAATTTCGTCTTTTAAATGAAACCACTTTTGAAGAAATTAACAATGAATTTACTCTCGTAAAAATACATCTCCCCAAAAACAACAGTGTTGTAAAAAAATCCCCCGCCAAGAAAACCTTAAATACTCAGCCTTAAAAAGTTATGATATCGAGTTTTCCCGCCAAGTTTGTGCCAAACTACAACTAACCTGTATGTATAGTTCTTTTAAATTGTTTTCAGTTTTGCCAGGCGGGAAGCTTTGTCTTGTGAGGTGGTTGCTTAATGAGTAAAAACTTCCCGCCTGGCAGGACTGAAAACAATTTAAAAGAACTATACATACAGGTTAGTTGTAGTTTGGCACAAACTTGGCGGGAAAACTCGATATCATAACTTTTTAAGGCTGAGTATTTAAGGTTTTCTTGGCGGGGGATTTTTTTACAACACTGTTGTTTTTGGGGAGATATCACATGTTTTTGCATTAATATTATTTCTTTGCATGTTTTTTTTTCTCTTCAAAATTTACTTTGCATGTTTTTTTCCCTTCAACATTTTTCTTGGCGGTCCGACATCTGTGGTTTTCTTGGCAGCATGCGTTTGGTGCAAAAGTTCAAGGATCTTCTTCAGTCTAGGATAAATTTGAAATCAATCACTATGTACCACCCGAACCAAGGCTTCACTAGATAGCGTTTTATACAGGCTGTTTCATTACTCAAAACATCAATGGTAAAGATTTGCCAGCTAGAGAGAGCTGATTGAGGACCACCCAAATGTTTGTTTACATTTATTAGCATGTTGTTTCTGCTGTAGAAAGTGATGTTTATCCTATCTTTAAGGGTTAAAAAATATTGATATAGTTAACTGAAGTGGAGTACAGAGTGAATTGATGCCGAAGGCCTTATTAGTACTGCTTTTTAGGGGAAATAAATTCACTTTTCAGGTAAAGTTGGTCGCAACTCATGATTCAGTCATACGATATTCATTCATTGTTTACTTTCTTCGAATTAGCAACATATAGCAATGGCGTTCAATTTTGACATCTCTGCATTAATAAAATATACGCTTATATTCGCAGCCGATAAATAAAAATGTAGCAATGAAATAATATTGTTCTATTTACTATTTTGTTTCATTATTGTTGCTCACACGATCTTAATTGCTACGCAAAAGCTCAGATGTTCATTTTGATAGCGTTGACCCATCAGAGCGATAAATGGCGAATCTATTCGTAGGGACATTTCCTTTTGATGCCCCAGAATAAATGCCCTGCAATGAAGCGATTGGTGTTCAACGGAAAGACGATTGACAACAAAACATATTAATTTCTTTAGTAACAACGAAATGAGTATATATAATCGCTTGGTACTAAAGAGCAAGTACGAAAAAAATAAACAAAACTATAATTTAACGACGACCAACTGTAAAATTTTGTTTTCATTTACACAAAAGAAAAAGGTAATGTTCTTTTTATGTTAAATTTCACACATTGATAATATTTCGATAATTGGGAATCTGCTGTGGTTGCCAAATTTTTGGCGATAATTACTTTATTTTGTTGCTCTTTAGTTTATGTTTGCGAAGGAAGTATATTTCCCTCGCTCATAAATTGGACACAAAGATTTAACGCCAATAGTGAAAGATAACCAGACTTCCAATCACCGAAATCTTCCCTTTTTGTTTCTAATTTCACACATAAGTTTAATACTTGAAAGTAAAATAATGGGCCAACTGAAAAAAAGCTGCGAAATAATGTGAGAATTCTTATTAAAAAACTCGCCAAATCAACTTCAAAGGCTCCATTAGCATGTAACATAACAAGTTTAATAAATATATCGAGCCATTATTATCATTGAAATTTAAATTAAAATGCAAAATAAGAGAAAAGAAGACGATGCAAGCTTAAAATTTTAATCTTCGCTTAGGTGGTAAGAAAATACATCGCCAAGTTAAAAAACGTACCTATAACTGAAACGTACATACTACCAAAGATCTCGGTTATTGAAATATTCTCAAAAGCTTTACGGAGAATAAATTCTTGATGTGCTTTTCAAGATATTAGTGCCATAGTCATTCCAAAATGTCCATTAAAATGTAAAAAAATCGCCAAATAAATTAATTTGACAATCTAAACTCATCAAAAGTTTTGATGGAACTATCGTTCCAAAATCGCCATTTATCGCTCTGCGGTGCCAGTGTCGTTTCATAGTTTAATTATAATTAGAATCAATTAAAATGAAAAATAATTCGCTAACTAATTAAAACAAGCCATTAAAATGCAGAATAAACCAGCAAATCGAACAAGCTATTAAATAACGTTAAAATATAATATAATAGAATTGAATGCCAAATTGTAAAATTGTCGCCAACAAATTAAATTTTAATTTTGTCTTTTATTATCTGATTTGTATATAATGTTAGTTACCACAAAATTCGATAGATGTCGCTAGGCGACATTTATCCGTTTTTATCCCAAGGATTTTGATCAAATGAAGCAGCCTGTATAAAACGCTATCTAGTGAAGCCTTGCCCGAACCGACGCAAAACAAAGCTAGTTGCTAACAATACTACGATTAAATTAAAAGTTTAAAAAAAAACCCCAACCCTTACTGCCGATCTCATATTAAAATGAACTAAATTGAAGATCCCTTTTAAAAGCCTTATGCAATAAAATCAATTACAAATATTTTATTTGTTAACAAATAGAAACTGGCAACAGATGAAATTATAAATCATAGAGTTTTCTTTCCTCGTGGCCCAACAGTGAAAACATAAATGCTCAGATGTTGAACAGAGCTAGTAGATAGAAATCGGACCAATTTTAAGCATTAATAACTCCGGGGTGCGATGACCCCGGGGGTAAATTTTGGGAAAATGTCCTCAATGTCTCATCGAGAATAGTCATACCAAAAATCAACACTAAAGACCCCCGGGGAGAAAAGATATGGAAAATAAAAACGAGGGGGGAGGGGGTGGGGGGTCGAAAAACCCCCTATGCCGAGCTTTGGGACAAAATAAATGTGGGTGCAAAAGCAGAGCTCAATCCGAGTTACCGTTTAGTCTGGACCCCTGTCAAACAATTTTTAAAAAGTGCAAAAAATAGCGATTTTATAACATATATCACCCCTCCCCCTGAGGGTCCTGTATGTTTTGCTTTAGTATGTGCCGTCAGGGCCGCTGGAGATTGAGTATACCAAAAATGAACTCTAAGGATCTTTATGGGGCTGAGATACAGAGGGGTGAAAACTCCGGTTTGGTTACTCGCGTAAACAGTCCTAGTCGCTCTTTTACATTTTTATTGGCGACGGAAATTTCTTGGCGGCTTGTATTTGGTTTTCTTGGCGGGGCGGGACGCTCCCGCGTCCCGTGATGTAATAAAGCAAAGAGAAGGCACATGGAACAAAGTGAAGTGAAAACAATTGAAACTAGTTGATCAATGAAAAAAAAACATGTAAGCAGAATATTAAAAAATAAAAAGCGGCTCCTACAAAACAAACAAGACAATGTTATTATCCAGTTTTTGCTATTTATACTGTCTTTTGTTCCACCGTGTTGCTTTTATCGGATGATTCTTCATCCTAAAGCTCACACTTCATGCATTTTGAAAAGGGGCTCCTTGTAGCCCCGAAACACGTGTCTGCAGTATACCTGTATATTTGTGCATATTTAACGTTGGATTAAAACTTCACATCAATTGCACAAAGGTATTTATTTTTCTTCAAATAAAGTTCAGTATTCTACATGAAAGCACCAACTTTTATAATTTAAGAAGTAAAATAATTCAATTCACCTGTGCATCAAATAATATTGTTTGATACTTTTCTCTCTAAAGCTGGAAGTGTAAGCGCAGGAAGAAATTAGTACACCAATCATATCAATTAATGAAAGTGATCAGATAGAAATTTTAATAGATATGAAAACTTCAGCTGATATTTATTTTCATCAACTTCAAAGCATACGCATTTGTATGAATGGCTGAACTTTTTTTTTTTCCTTCAGAAAGCAACTTTCGGTTTAAAAAGTTTACTGTGCTCAGAAAAACGATTAAAATTTAAAATAAATAAATTGAATAAATAAAAATGATTTAAAAATGTACAAAAATCACATCCTATCCAAAATTAATGGTTGAATGATGATTTGATTATTTTGGACAAGAAAAACTCTTCGGCTTATTTATGAAATTGTAGTTCTAGTTTTTTGATCGTAAAAGTTTTATGTTTTGAGGGTTCTGTTCAGGGCCGCCAAGAAGGGGGGGCAGCAGGGGCAAAATCCCCGGGGCCCGGCCCAAGAGGGGGCCTGGGCTGCTAGTTTTTAAAAAAGGCAGTTTTTTTTGGTTAACTGAACTTCATTTTTGTGTAGGCAAAGCAAAAACATCTCGCATCTACATGTGTCCACACCAACGCAACGAGTGCTCGTAGCCCAATGCCTTAGGGGGCTATCTTCTGTAGTACTTACCAGGCATTTCTTACGTGTACAATGGAAAGTTTTAATGAACTTTCAAAGTGAGGAATAACGCTTTTAATAGTCGAGAAATGTAATTTTTTTCAAAGGATTTTAAAACACGTACATGTGTTATTTATATAAATATGTATTATTAATTTTGTGAAGTAGTGATAGAATTATTAATAAATATTAGTAAATTGAAGTAGGAATATTATTTATAAATTTGTGTTATGTATTTCTGATTTATTTCATACGAATTTATATCACAGTATACCGTAAAATGGGGTGTATAGGAACAGCGGGGTCAATCGGAACAAAACTTCCCGGGCGTACAAAGAAATTCTTCATAAATAAACTATTGGGTATTTTTCGTATATGAATTTTTTTTTCGAAAGGTAAGATCATAGGAAGTAGGAAAAAATTACTTTTGTCAATCTGGCAACACTACTGGCTTTTAAGGAGGGCTGCAAGTGGAATGCTAGAAAACATCGCATTTTCATAGACAGCAAAACTTCATATGCAAGAACAAACCTTCTTATATTTTAAACCTAACAGTGGTATGTTTCAATTATACATGTATCTGAACAACAGAATACCACATTAGAATTTACATTTTTTATAAATTGTGTCATAAAAATGAAAGATTCTGAAAAATGCCATAGGAAAAAAAAAATGCGAGGTGAATCGGAACACTTAGTTCTGTTGTTCCAATTCAAACTTATTTGACGGAAAGTGTTTGAAAAATCAAGATTATAACCCCAATTCTTCTAATCAAGAGAAGGACAAGGATTTATTACTGTTTATCCTTCTCGTGAGCAAATATATCTTAAAATGACACACAGTTGCAGATTTCAAAAGATTTTTTCTCCGGGAGACTTCTTTTTACTTAAAATAAGAGGGGGAAAGCTATATCGACTTTATGTAGTAAAAGTCCAGCACACAGACAGTGATGAATAAGCGAAGAAATCTTTCAGGACAATCCCCGAAATCCAGAGATTTTAAGAAACTAAAGAAAAGGCAGAGTTCATCCCAGGAGATGCTATAAAAAAACTTAAGCCAAGTCACGGTTGCTAGTTTTAAGGACTAGTACATATTTGTGGATGACATGAGTGACTTCCATTCATGTTAAATCTTTGTATTTCAATTCAAAAGCATTTCTTAAAATTACATTTCATTTTTCATAAGTTCAAAATTATTTTGAATTTTGACAAATTATAAACGTTTACTGGTATTGAAATTATTCATTTATTTGACATTAATTATCTGTTCTTATTCTCCCCCATCAATATTACTCATGTATGTGAGACTTATTACAGGTTAATTTGAAAAAAAATAAAAAATTTAACATGTGTTCCGATTGACCCCTATCAGCGGGGTGATTCGGAACACCCCTAAATTCCTATATATATGAATAATAACTGTTCGAAATGTTTTGTCTTTGCTTGGAATATCAAAAGCAAAGCAAGACCGAAGTTTTTACCCAAAAAATCAAATTAAAAAAAAATCTTTTAACTACTTTTTTTACAATTAAAGCTGAAAAGTGTTCCGATTAACCCCATTTTACGGTACTTAAGTACAGCACACGAGCAGATTATAAAAATATAAAACACACAGAAATATAAAATTGGAAGAAAAATTAGTAAATACGAAATACTATTATTTTTCTTCACTGCACCGAACGTAAGTTGTCTTAGTATTGAAGATTTTTTTTTTTGGAAGGGGGGGGGGGCGCATGTCAGTACTTTGCCCCGGGGCCCCGGTAAACGTCTCGGCGGTCCTGGTTCTGTTTATAAGAGGAAAAAATGTCTCTCCCATACTTTTAACTTTTTAACACTTAACGTTTTTTACAAAATGCATAGCAATTAAGAAATTGGATTTCAATTTAAAAAATTAAATAGATTTTGTCCATTTCTTCCAGAGAAAAACCGAAAAAACTTATTCAGTAATTTTTTTTTTTTTTACCGCCTCGAAATTTCAGTAGATTTCTGCAATTTTAACAACCTTGATTTTTTTTTTTAGCAGATTACCTCTTCTATCAAGATATCCCTTAAATCGTTAGAAATTTTAATTCTATAGCATGTTTATCAGTTAAAGTGGGATGTTTTAATGTTATTTAGTAAAGGCTAGGTTTTTCAAAATAGTTTTTTGGTTACAGATTAAATTTCTGAAGATCAAAGTTTAATTACTGTGCTTTATTGTTATTATTTTAGTTTCTGTAGTCCAAATGAGAAACATAGCATGAAAATTTAATTATCTAAAAAATTGTATATAGTCTATGTAAAATATAACTATTTTTATTATTAAATAGAAATATTGATTGAAATCAAAGCAAAATCTCATACTTTATACATTTTAAATCCTTCATCTTTGCAAAGATGAAGGATTTTAAATCGATTTTTTACACCTTTTTTCTCTCAGACATTAAGCAAACATAAATGTATTAAAAATTTGAAGTATGGAAAAATTTACTTGTACTTTAAATTTTTTATGGTCTCTTTCAATTTGTAGGAAATTTTATCATGTGGATAAAATTTTTTAAGTATGTTTCATGTTTCAAATAATTATCTGTTTAGTGCAAAATGAACCAAAGCCTACTGTCAAAAAACTCGTTTTAAGCAAGATCGGTAGTTAAAAAGTCATAAAAATGCTAAACAGATCATGAAAACACAACAAAAAATACATGCAAATGAATTGCTCCAGATCAAACTTGAGCATAACATGTGCTTGTTCCACCATTTAAAGGCTGGAAACATTTCGGTATTTAACAAAAAAAAAAGCACCTACTTCTTTTAATATAACGAGAAATCTTTCTTCAATCTTTTAAACCTGACACATTAGCAAGGATTCCACGTCGTTACTCAGCTTTATGGTCCGATTTTCCGCGTTTTCGAAAACACCTGCTAGACACCTCTCTCTCCGATGCTGAATAATGACATGACCCCAAAATAGAAAACCAGATCTCGACGTCAGCAATACAGGTGTGCGCTGACCAATCGCCGTGTCGGACGCTGGAGGTGTGTCTCGTAGTATTTGTGCGCATACTATTAAGGAGACTGCGTGAACCCAGGAGGGTGCACTTGCTCTTTTTTTTTTGGAATCCAGAATCTTCAAGAGCGGATTTGGTGGGTCTTCAAAGGGTCAGCTGACCTCCCCCCTGATGAGAAACAAATTTCATTTGTATTCAATTATTATCAATTCTTCCTCTCATAGAAACAAACATTTTATTCATGCATTATGTGTAAAAAATGTTCAAATTTATTTAAGAATTTTGTAAGATTTTTATTTGAGAATTTTATTGGAGAATTTTATTTAAGAATTTTGCAAGATTTTTATTGGAGAATTTTATTTAAGAATTTTGCAAGATTTTTATCGGAGAAATTTATTTAAGAATTTTGTAAGATTTTTATTGGAGAATTTTATTTTTAAGAATTTTATGATTCCAATATTGATTACATGTAGGCAATTTATAAATTGCAATTTATTTTTCCTGCTAGTAAATTTTTACCCAAATAAATAAATGGTTAATTTCACAGAATATTATAAAAATGTTACTTGCTCAAAAATGTCAATTTTTCTCAAGCGGTAAAATAGGAATAATCAATATTTTATGGCACAAAATTTGAAAAAAAAAAAAATGCAGAGTGGGATACAAGGAACCCCTTTTTCAATGCAGCGAAGTGTCAGCTTTAAGATGGAAATTCATCCGGTTTGCAGATTTTTGCAAATTTTGTGCGATAAAACGTTGCTGATTTCTACCATACTGCTCAAGCACAGAGGTATTCATTTAATTCTTAATATTGTATGATATCGTAAAGAAGGTTTCAATTTTACATGCTTCGTTTTCCTTCCACTAAACTGATAAGGTATAATAACACTAGCTTACTAAAACTTGACCCTCCTTAGAAAAATTTCTGGATCCGTGTCTGGGAATCCTAATTACACAGGCCAACGATGAAAAAACTTTTTTAATGAAAATACCTTATTCTTATGTTGTTTAGGTTGCTGAATCCAAATATGATGCTTAAAAAGTTGTATCACCCACCATTTATTCACATTTTATAGTTACATTCATGAAATAAAGAAACATTTTTAGAATTTAACAGCTTTTTCATAGTTAAGATAACATGAAAAAATAGGTCTAATGAACAAAGATGATGTTGGCAGCACTGCTGAAACACATGCTACAACATGATGGGGGATTACTGTTGGTCACTTCACCGGGAAGTTCAGCAAGCTATTCATCGCAGGAAAAGCTACACAAGAAGCTTCAAGGAAAAAAGGGAAAGAAAATATAAAGCAATTCCAGTTGACAAGTGAACCTTGTATCATCACATAAAATTACTATTCCAAGTATTTTACTGTAAATACAAACCATTTTTACGATTCTACAGTGTTTCATTGATTTCCCTATATACTGTAAATGGGTATTAGACTATATAATAAAATACATTTTGCTTGGAAACTAAGGGTGATACATAAAAACTACAAGCAGATTTGGATTCAGCACATAAAAATCTATCAAGATCAGCTATTAAAATTAAAAAAGTTTTCAAAAAGGTTTTTTTTTTGTTGGCCTGTGTTATTGACCGATTGGGCCATGCTAGCGCTTAGCCCTATCGGCCCAAGACCAGCCCTGACAGTATAATACTAAAAGAAGAGGTTTCAGTTTAAAACTGTAAAAGAGCAGTAATAAACTGTAAAACAGGGACGTCATTTCAAGTTTTTCCAGGGGGGGGGGGCAAAGGGTCCAAACACAATGCAATTTCATCGGAAAATATAAAAAACCACGCCCACTTATATGTAAATTCATTAATTTCCCAAAGCCAGGGGGCTCGGGCAATTGACCCCACTGCCCCCCCCCTGAATGACGGGCCTGCTGTAAAAGCGAACTAATAAACTATAGAGCTAGCTATTTTACAGTTTGATACTATAAAACTGTCAATTTTACAGTTTATTACTATAAAATTTGCAATTTTACAGTTTATTACCGTAAAATTTGCTGTATTGTACTGTAAAAACAATAGAAAAACTGGAAGCAGAGGTTTCATTTTAACACTGTCAAATGCAGAGTAATAAACTGTGAAACTAGCAATTTTAGAGTTTATTATTGTAAACTATAGGAATTTTACAGTTTACTACTGAAAATTAACAATTTTACAGTTTATTACTGTAAAATTACTGTACAATTAGTTGTATTATACTGTAAAAACAGCGTTCATTTTTTACAGTGTGGGTCCTGATCCCAATTGGGGTCGCGAAGTATTTCTCAATGGGTCTAAACATAATGCCTACTTTTGAAATGTTAATTTTAAAGTTTCATAAATATTAGAAGAAAAACAAAACTTCGTACTTTTTTATTTTATCTGCAGCTTTGCTGTTTAAAGTTTTGTTAGTAAAATTACTTTATTCATTATTTTGTGTAAAAAGTTGTCATTTAAACCCAATTTTATTGAGAGTTAAATATATTATGTTGCACTACATGGTTAAAAAACACAGTAGCTCTCTTTTCCTGATATCTGCAATTATTGTGTGTTACAGGCATTATTAGGCTTAAAAAATGTATGAACCATCTTGTGTTATCACATAAACCTACGCAATGTTATGTATTCGTGCGTATAATTATAAAAAAAGTGGTCGTGACGTGTAAAAGGTCCGCTGTCCTTGATGGATTGATTTATGGACATTGGAGACTCGAAACGTTCTAATATTTCGAAACCCTGGAAAAAAAATTGCGAGTTCAAAAGAGGATTTCGAGACGGATACATTTTTTTATTGAAAATGTCATTATACTGTTTTTTGTTGCTCTTGGGAAATTACCGAGGCATCAACTTTGTATGCTCAACTTAAGTGAATTACTCACTATCGTGCTCAAAAATATTTTTTACTTTTTGACCTACTAGGATGATAAAGTTAGAGATTTACAAGCTTTTTCTGAAAAATGAAATTATTCTTTGTAAAATCCAATAGATAATGAACCAATATGCAAATAAAACAAAAACTAAACGCATTACATGACGATACTTGAAATTTAATAAGCATTTTATTTATCTTGCTGATTAATCATAAATTTGGCCAACTTTGAGTTTTTCCAACAAAGTTTCATTGCATTTTCTTGATTGAAATTATGTATTTAGATGTTTTGTATAGCAAACGGGTCGATTTTCTCTCCAAGATAACATTGGCTGCCATTGACGATGCTGATGGCTATTTTCTTTTGATGATTGGCGCATTGCATCGGCATTTTGTATTTTCGTTCAGAAAACAATATCATATTTCGTGGTCGCTAAAAATTTTTTTAGTCGCCACTGGCGAGCGGTGACCGCTAGTGTCGCCCTTTATGGGCGGTTCTAGACAAAGGCGGTTCTAGAGTTGATCTCTGTGGAGGTAATAAAAATTTTTTTGTAAATTTTAGGAACAAAAGTTATTCTTATTTCAATCATTATTTTTGGAGGGAATTACATTTCTGCTAAAATAATCTTGAATTGAAAAAAAAAAAAAACATTAATTCTATCTTTTTTTTTTCTGTCATGTAAAGCAAATTCATCTGTCCGACGAGGAATTAAAGAGGATTGGAATTTCGCCTTAAAACTTAAAAATAGACAGCGATATTTAAAACTTTTGAGCTTGCATGAGTAATTTTAAATGCTTGAAGGAAAACACAAGAAAAAAACTGAAGCACAGCGAAACGTCGTCCACAGGTTCAAGAGGATGGGTATTTAAAACAAAATTAGAGTGGAAAAATTATCCTAAGGTACCGTTGCACTATAACACCTCAGTGCAAAAGTACTTTACTGCGGCCGCAGATGTTTGTATTTCAAACAAAAAAATACATAAAAGAGTTGAAAATATAAAAGTTCGCCCACAGCCTGCACCAGTAGCGTATATAGCGCCCCCGCAGCCCCGGTGGCGCGAAAGGGGTGGAGTCGCACTAGGTTTGAGGGCGCATAATCCAGAAAAATAGCACAACAATGAGTTATACTGCAAAAAAATGTTTTCTTTTTTTTGTGGGGGGGGGGGGGACGCATTTAAGTCCAAGTTCCACTGGTCTGCGCACACACGTAAGTAAACGCACGTTTGTACACAAACGCACCTATTGCAATGAAGTGATTGCGAAAAATATAATTTGAATTCAAGATGTGAAAATTCATTTCCTTATTATTAATTATTATTTTTGTTTTTTCACTTTAATTTTTCCATTATTCTTTTCCATAGTATTTTAATAATACTAATACTTCAAGAAAACTCATTTAATAAGTTTACTAAACATTCCTACGAACGAGCATTCTGAATGAAATAAATTCCAATAAAAGAGAGCACGTATGTTGCGTGCTATCGCAGAGCAACAGTTGGAGTCCTTTTGTTTTTTCTTCTTTCTCTCTCTCTCTCTCTCTCTCCTTGTTTTAAGAGAGATAGAGCGAGAACTATTTAAACTACCGTGAAAAGTGGAACATGTACGAAACAGACAATTACGCAGAGTAAAACTGCTTACGAAATGGTTTCTACTTGTTGTTACATTTAATTAAAGTTTTGATTTTCAAATTGAACAAAATATCCGGTTTCGTGAGAGAAAAAGCGGCTCAAAGACGAAGGAATGCGGACATATATGAGACTTATAGTCATTGAATTTAAGAGAGAGAGAGAGAGATTAACCGAATCAATTTTGAGCAGCAAAGTTCGTGAAATTCTGGAAAAGTAAAAAATTGAAAGAGAAAAAATTAGAAATATTCATTCTACAGAATTTCAAAGCTAACTCTCTCTCTCTCTTACATACGCGCGCACGCACACACACACACACACACACACACACACACACACACACACACACACACACACACACACACACACACACACACACACACACACACACACACACACACACATACACACGGCATGTGTAGCTTGCCCCGTTTAACCCGTAAGACCTCTATTTTCGCAATAGTTCGTCCCAGATGCCTTGACTTCCAAATGCAAAAATTGTTATGAGAAGTTAAGTTAAGATACTGAAAGCTTAAAGCAGGAAAGAAAATAGCGAACAAATGTGAAATCTAACGTTTTATACGGGCCTTGGGTCTCCTAAAAACGTAATCTATTTTTCCCTCATATTTTTACTGTACCAATTACCCATATAAGGCCTCCAAATGCAGAATTTTGTATTTATTCTTCAAAAACTTTCCGGGAATTCCCCACCCCGCGAGCCCTAAAATTATGGATTCCCCCTTCTTACTAAAAGATGCTCCATACATCCCTCTTTTGATGTCCATCTATACATCTTTTAAAAGTCGAAAAATGTACAAAAATACACAGAAAACAGGAGTATATTTCAAAACAAAAACGAAAAAAACATCCTAAAGAGGAGGGGCGGGGGGGGGGGGGAGGCAGCAACCTGGAAGAAAAAGCGCGGATAAATATGTGTGTGTGTTTGGGAAATGTGCCAGGCCCTCCTCGAAAAAAAAAATTTCTGAATAGAGCCTTATCGTGGGGGTAGAGATGCCTCCTCTGTCGGCAACAAAACGCCAAACTGCTCAATTGGCAATGGTCATTCCCCGATAGTTGTGCCGCGTGAAAGAATGGATGCCCGCCCCAGTGAAGGTCTTTGGTCGCTCTCTTTACTGCATACTACCTACAGCATTGTAGCAAATAACTTCTGAAATCTTTTTAACCCCTTCGGCCCTGAATTTTTAATTGGGTAGATAAAAAATCAATGAGTGGTTATATATGCTATAATGCATGTAAATATGTTAAATATGTAATATTATGAGATTCTACCAATTACGGAACTAATTAAAAAGTGTTCTAATAGTAGGACACCAGGCTGCTATTAAGTAACAAGAAGTTCTGTCAAGAACTAAACGAGCCTACTTTCCCGTACATCGACATCGGCATTCTCGCATCTGATCATTATTCTCTTGATTATCTAAGACTAAAAATTATGTCAAACATACCTTTTTAGCACTTGAAGCTGATTTCTAAAAGCAAAATATACCTCTCTCATCAGATGAAATAGACACATAAAAAGTAAATAAATGAATGAATAAAGTTTTGTCGCGCCTTTTAAAGAATGTAACTGTTACAGTTCTTCCGTAGAAAAATTCCTCAATTGTTTTCAAAAAAAAATTAAAAGTACAAAGTACATCAAAACACATTTTATCAAAGAAAGAAAAAAAAAAGAAAAAAAAACTCGTCCGTTGATAAAATGTCTCGAATTTCACTTTTAATCCGTTGCCAGTTGTTAAATATAAATAAAGAATAAAATGCCCTAGTGAATGAAACATTTTTGTTACAAAAAAAAATCGTCTGCCAAAAAAAAAAAATAATAATAATAATAAATTCAATAAAACAAATGAATAAATAAACAAAAAATCGTCTGCACAGTCAGTCATTTTTTTTCGGACTGTTTACTCAAAAGTTATTAGGGGTGACAGCTTGCTTGAGCGGTTCAATGTTGAACGAAAAATTGTTCAAATCGGAAATGTAAATACGGGAATGAAGTATCCTTGAAAAGTTCTTTCCAACAAAAAAAAGTTTGTTCAAATCGGACTGTTCATTAAAAAGTTAGTATCGCGGGACCGGTTATTTGAACGGCTCAAAGTTGAACCAAAAATTGTTCAAATCAAAAAATCAAATATGGGAATGAGCTGTACTCGCCGAGATCTTTCCAACAAAAAAAAGTTTGTACAAATCGGAATGTTCATTCAAAAGTTATTAGGGGGGGACAGACAGACCGACCGACAGACCGACCGACAGACACACAAATTCCCCATCTCAATACCCTACTTTCAAATTTTTAATTTTTCGATATTCATTTTACCTCTTTATCTTTTTAACTTGGCGATATTTTCTGGACTTGGCGATATTTTTTTTAACTTGGCGATATTTTTTGGACTTGGCGATATTTTTTCGATGCATTAAGCTACTTTTAATACTTTTTTCGTCTTTCTTTTATTTTTAACGGGAAAGTAGGCTAAAAAAGAGAACATTTATTTCCAAGTATATTTACACTTATTTGGTGTGAAATTTTTTGAAACAATTCTTTGCGCATGAAAACATAGATACACTTTACATTTTTTACAAAAGGAGTTGTTTTATAGGTGCAACCTTCTAATTTACACCTCTGTTGTTACGAGCTTCTCTCAATCATGTGCTTTATTAACTCATACCTCACATCTCCACAGGGTCTAGCAGCTGGGTTTAATTTTATCTTCAATGGTGGTACAACAGGACTATTTCCTGATGACCTCCTACGTTTAGTAGCGGCTGTTGGTTGTTTTGCGAATGCTAACGTTTCTTATAGCCACATAGATTTAGTGGAATATTTCTCTTCATCAGGTATCAAGTGCGGCAAATCATGATTTGATGGCTGCCATTCATCATCAGACCCATCTAAGTCTACATCTTCTAAATTAGAATCATCCAGCTTATTTAGGCACTGCATGGATTCCTTCAAGGACAACTTTTTACTTCGCATATTGACTAAGGAAATAAAAATGCATTTCAGTGTGCGTAATTCGATACAAACAGAAAATAATATGCATCTAATTTTTCAATAAATTCCTTAAAATATAAAAACTATAGTCCTGAGGCAATAATTTAACAGAAAGTATTGTTTTGTTTTAAAACAAAACATGATTTTAGCACTACTAAGCACCTGATGTACTATTAATAGAACATGAAGAAGAATGTGCCATGTGTGTTCCAAGGCCTGATGTCCTATTAGTAGAACATATATAAATATCGTATTCACAACTAAATTTACAGTTATTTTTTTCATTAAAAGTACTGAATTGGTCATAAAGAGTCTATTTAGTGCTGTGGAATTTTCATTAGGTGCAGGTAATAACATATAATAGCATTTTGAGAAGTAATAAAAGCTGCATTTACCTTTTTGCTGCAAGTGGTGAAAAACCGCCATTATCTTCTCTGCAGAACACATGCTGCCATTTACTGAGCAAAAATGGTACCATATATGAATTCTTACATGTATTATGAGTAAACCACTGGATTTTGAAGTTAAAATTCTCTAAAAGGAAGAATGTAGAGCATTATGAAGATTTGTTCTAATAATAGAACGCCAGGGCCGAAGGGGTTAACCTTACAGGCATAGGCGGCTCGTACAGGAGGGCAAGGGGGGCGACTGCCCCCTCACTTTTCGCGGTTAAAAAGTAATGATTAAGTGAAAAATAATTTTTTTACTCAGAGGATTGATTTATTTCACAAAGTAAATGCTGACGATTTCAAAAACTGAACTTTTTTCATGTTATTTCATAAGAACTTTGAATCGTAACGGCGAAGTCTATGTTAGCCAGCCTGGTTGATTTTTAAGGCCGTATTTCGCATTTTTAGCGGTCATTTAATCAGTAATGTTAAAGTTCAATAATATAATACAATTTTGCACAAAAAAAAGGTCAGAGGTCCTGTCGCCCCCCCCCCCTTTCTTTTGACTTCCCACATTTTTCTTGACCACTCCCCCTTTTTGGTACACCAGCTGCCTATGCTTACAGGTCTTGTTGAATGTAACGATAATTGTCCAAAATTTGGCGATTATATCAAAGTTGCCAGAATAACTAAAAGCCCACTACTGGACGATAACTTGTTTTTGTTGAATAAATCCCGTAATAGTATGCAACAAGTTTGTATGACAGTGAGACCCTAGTATTATTTTTATCTATTGAAGACTTACTTATAGGATTTGAGCAATTTTGACATTTGCTTGAAATTTCAAATGCTGATTGTGAAACCCAGCCCTAAGTCATAAAGTTTCAACGATTTCATTGGCTGCTGCGAAACCATTACTAGATTTAAATAAGAAAATGAGAAAAAAAATTTCATGCATTTTTAATTTATTTTCAACTTTTCATCCGGAAATGTCCCACGATTTATGTAGGGAACAAAAATCTTGAGTTTGCGATCTTACAAAGTAACATACAGGACACGAAACCGATCAATCACTATCTTCATTTTGAAAATCAGAAGCAACAATTGGTTGAAGCGCTGTCTTTAAATAGACATCGATTTCCAATCAATAAACATCGTAACTAAGCATTCGATTGAAGCAAACACGGAACTTGTTATAAATTTTTATTGATTGATGTTGCCGTAGGAACCAAAATACACACAAGATCATCGTACTTTTGAGGCAACAACAGATCAATGATAACATTGCCGCGGATGGACCGGGCACACGTGGACAGGAACTATGTTAATCAGAAATTTGCATTTCCAGCCAACCTTGGAATAGTTAAGAATTGAGGTTAGTTGCTTTTCAAAAACTTTTCAATATTTTTGCACTTACTGTCTAAATCTTGTTGTCAATGTTGCGGTAGATTTGCTGCTGGGAAATTAAATATTTTGTACACAAGAGCAGAATTGGATTCATTCAAAGTGTGGATTTTATGTTTAAAGGAACTATTTCTTTTGCTCTTGGTTTTACAACTATTTTTTTTTTTTTGCATCTTGTGAGTCAACAACCTTGGAATAGCTAAGAATTGAGGTTAGTTGTTTTTCAAAAACTTTTCAATATTTTTGCTCTCTACTCTTTATCTAAATTTTGAAGTCAATATTGACGAAGATTTGCTGCTAGGAAATCAATTACTCGGTATAAGAACAGAATTGTATTCCAAGTGTAGCTTTTAGGTTTAAAGAACCTATTTCTTTTCTCTTAAATTGACAATTAGCTTTTCTTTCTTTTCTTTTTTTTTTTTTTTTTTGCATTTTATGTGTCAATAAACTTGGTCAAGAATTGAGGTTCGTTGCTTTTCTAAAACTTATCAATATTTTTGCACTCTACTGTGTAAATCTTGTAGTCAATATTGACGCAGATTTGTTGTTGGGAAATCAATTATTTTGTACAAAAACAGAATTGGATTCATTCAAAGTGTGGATTTTATGCTTAAAGGACCTATTTCTTTGCTCTTGATTTGACAACAAGCTTTGATTTTTTTTTTACATCTTGTGTGTCAACAGAATTGGAATAGTTAAAAATTGAGGTTAGTTGTTTTTCAAAAAAATTTCAATATTTTTGCACTCGACTGTTTATTACTTCTGTCTAAGTGTTGTGCGTCAGCAACTTTCAAATAGTTAAGAATTGAGGTTAGTTGCTTTTCAAAAACTTTTTAATATTTTTGCCTTCTATTGTCTAAATCTTGTAATCAATATTGACGTAGATCTGCTCTTGTGGAGGAATCAATTATGTTTTACAAGAACAGAATTGGATTCATTCAAAGTGTGGATTTTATGTTTAAGGTCCTATTTCTTTGCTCTTGATTTGACAACTATATTCTTTTTTTTTCTTTTTTGCATTTTGTGGATCAATAACCTTGGAATAGTTAAGCATTGAGATTAGTTACTTTTCAATATTTCTTACACTTAACCCTTCACTGCACGGTGTGCCAGATCTGGCACAAACCAAATAAACCCTCATATATTCCTATGATTTTTAAATACAGTTAAACTGAGCTTTGTGCCCCTTCTGGAACATTGCTATAACAGTTTAGTGTGATGCTTATGCATTAGTTAGTTGCACTAGTCTAGGTAATACAGTTCTTGCTTTTTAAAGAAAGAGTGTCTGCATTTCCGTAGAAGTGTGCTTAGTCATTATTTCCTTTGTTCTAAAAATGTTTAAATATACTTAGTGGAAAGTTTGTTTATACCACTTATGGCACAAAACACATTGTAGATTATTACACTTATCGGTATACAAAGCATATGCTATGTGCTTTGTGCCATATATAGAACAAACAATTAAAACATCATTTTTAATGCGCATTTTTAAGATTAATTTTTTTCTTTATTTTTCCTGAACTCAGGGCTATTTAAAAGGTAACAAATGATTTTTTTCATTAAAATTTAAAAAATCGTGCAGTGAAGGGTTAACTATATGAAACTTCTGTCTAAATGTGGTTGTCAATATTAACGTAGATTAGCTGTTTAGAAATCAAGTTTTTTGTGTACAAGAGCAGAATTTGATTTGACAGCTAGGTTTCATTTTCTTGCATTCTGTGTGTTAATATTGGAATAATTTAGGATCGAGGTTAGTTGATTAAAAAAAAAAACTTTTCAATATTTTTACACTCTACTTCTTATCGCTTCTGGATGCAATCAATATTGATGAAGATTTGCTGTTTGGAAATGATTCATTTTGTACAAAAACAGAATAGGAAATTTCGAATTATAAATCTTCTGCTTAAAGGACATTCAATTGAATCTCTTCATAAGATCTCAGTTAAAATGAAATCAGAGCAAAAGCAAACATTTTGCTCGCTCAGTTTGGTTTGTATATTTTACTACATTAAAAGCATGAAAATGAAAGTTTGAAATGAAAAAACAAAAAATTTTAATTTCTTCACAGAAAGTTTATTTTTTAGAAATAATTCATCAAGTTGTGTAGTTCTAGCAAGACCGACACACCAAAGACCAAGAAACATATGTTGAGTCTACCTTGGATCAGGAATAAAACAAAACCCATGCATCTGTTTAGCATTCCACTTTCAATTCTCTACTGTAAAACAGTAAACTGGTTCTCAAGTTTACTTCAAGTAGCAACATATAAGAGATAAAGAGATACTTTTCTGCCGAAAAGTAAAAGGAGAGTGTTTCGTGGGTCACAAAGAACCCCTTCTTCGGTGCAAAAGAGTGCGATTACGAATGAAAAGACAAAGCTCACTTATTTTGCATTGGAAAAGGAGTTTATTATAACTCCCGGAATATGTGAAAGCAGTTCTCTGCAATTTTGCGTGAATTGACGTGGTAATACTTCCTGCTAACTAAATATATTTTTAGATGCCAACTAGAGAGTCCAATCCAAGCCATGAATCGTTACGTGACCTTGAGCCCTTTAGGTGATGGCACCTACGGAGATGTAGTACTCGGCAAGAGGCTGGACACAGGAGAAAAAGTTGCCATAAAGAGGTTAAAAAGTTCAATATATTTTTTGAATAAAATACTGTCACTATTACTACATAATTTAAACAAAGTATTTTTATTTCGCAATGCAACAGAGTCAAAATAGTCCAGTCAATCTATGCAAAAAAAGAGCTAAAATCGCAAATCCGGATGTAGTTCTGAATTTTTAATATGTTGTTTGGGTCCCTTAGGGTAGTGTAAATCTAAGTTTTCACCTTTCTAAAACCTGTGTTCGCTGCGAAACTAGCGAAAAACTGCGAAATTTTCGGACATTTTTCAGTTTTTCTTTTATAACTCCTAAAATATGTAACTTTTGATTATATATGTGAATACCCATTTTAAAGAACACTAAATTTGCAACAATTTCAGTTCAAGTCAGGCTCTGTAAGATCAATAAATTAGGAAATCGAACTTCGAAAAATGGAGTTTTTTTGCGAAAAGTGAAGGAAATATGCTTTGATCATATTTTGGACCAAATATCGACATAAATTTCTATTCTACAAGACAAAAAAATGGACATGCAATTAAAGTACATTTAATCAGCTTTTATTCA
>JAXGGA010009658.1:0-50463 GCA_038373865.1 Uloborus plumipes
GTGACTCATTTTGGAGAAGTGAAATGTACGGAAAAAAATTAGTTAGTAATTGTATAAAAATTAACTTTCTAAGGGTGAAATGGAATGTAGAATAGAGAATATTTTTTGGTTATCTTTGTGCAACAATTAGGGCTCTGCTCCACATCAGCGTAAAACGCGACCGAAACTGAAAGGCAGAAACCGAAAATCCGGGTATTTTCCGTAGGAACACTATTTGCTCCATTTTACGCTTCTGCTTTATTTTTCTGTTTTACGTCAATGTGGAGCAGGGCTCTTAATGCTTAATTAAAATGAAGTTACCCCTTATGGAATACCCTGACGCTAATATAATTTGCTGTCATTTTTGCTATTTGTAGCGAGTAAGAAAACCACGCCGGATGAAAAGAAAACAGGTACAATGCCTCTCCGAATACAGAGAAAACTAAATTAACAAATTCACCAGATAAATTAAACATTCACATAACCGAATTCAACGGAAACGCATATTAGCTGTTAACGTGTGCGGGGAAAATATTACTCAAACATATTGAGCATAGAATAACAATAAACAGGCGAACGCTCCTTATCCGACAACCCGGCGAAAATTTCCCCCAACTCATCTTGACCACAAAATCACGCAACGGGGAGTTCCGGATATCAGGTACTAATTATTAATCGCCGGCATCCACGGTTGACAATGGGACACGAGGTAAGTTGTCGTCGAAGGCCGGTTGAATGGCGTTTCCTGCCAATTGACACACGCCAGCTGACAATTAAATATCACGTGCCCGAGAAGTAGCGATGATCTGATAGTTAGCTATGATATTGATTCATTGAAAGCGAAAATGCGTTTCTTTGGGAAGTGCTTTATATAATTGTGCCCAAGTGAGGTATAATTTTGTGAATCAGTCTTTTAAAATGTAGCAAGTTGTATAGGAGACATTTAGCATACAATCCTTAGAAAGTTCGTTTCCCATTACGGAATTGATCAATAAAATAGTCTTCATATTTTTCGCATACTTCACTCCTCTAATAAAAAAAAAGTAAAAACTGTCAAGGAATATTTTCACACCTTAATAATGGCGAAAGAAACCTTTCTAATTCATTAGTAATCAAATGGGCGTGGGGGAAGAATGCCAAGAAAATATTTTTATAAACTGCAATAGAAACAAACCACCGCATCTAATAGAATTTAAGAATGCTTAGATTGTTTTCTTATGAGAAAAATTTGTGTAAGTTAGTTAAAATTTTGTTAAAACAAAGATGCACCGAAAATGCTGACATTAATTTTTAGTTAGAGATATTCTTTAATGTAGTATGATATCCCTCTTTTATTTAATTTGTAACGCAGAGACAAACCACGCCGGATAGAAAGAAAACAGGCACAATACCTATCAAAACACAAAAAAAATTACTTAACAATTTAAATAAACAAATACCTCCGATAAATAATCCATCCACATAACCGAACATAACGAAAATGCATAGTTGCTGTTAACGTGTGTGGGGAAAATATTATTCAAACATATTAAACATAGAATAAAAATTAAGCGCTCCTTATCCGATAAACCGGCGAAATTTCCCCAACTCATCTTGACCACAAAATCACGAAACAGGGAGTTGATATCAAGTACTAATCGCCGGCACCCGCGGTTGACACTGGGACACGAGGTAAGTTGTCGTCGAACGCTTGACACATGCCAGCTGACAATTAAATATCACGTGGGAAGGGCTCCGAGAAGTAGTGATGTTTTGATAGTTATCTATAATGTGTGTTTATTGAAAGCCAAAAAGAGTTGTTTTAGAAAGTGCATTATTCGTGTCCAAATAGCCTAGTGAAATACCTCTAATACTAGTGGATCAGTATTTTTAAATGTAACAAGTCTTACACGTAATAAATGTCTACAAACGATTGTTACGTTTGAATCATCTACGTTGTGATTTATAGTATCACATTTAACTTGTCGGAGTACAAAAATTCCTTGCCTTTTAAGTTTTAGTTCATATCAATCTTGTTCATTTTACTTCATAATGATTATTTTCAAGCAATCCCAGCGGTTTGGTTTCTTCTGAAACAGTTAGCAACTAACCAAGACACACCTACCCAATATTCTTCAAAAAAATTTCTTTGGAAACTTAAAAAAAAAAAAAAAAAGGTTTTCAGAGATAAAATCTCAGGAGATCATATCATGGATTGATGTAGCTAGAAATATTTCTGTACTTTCCATATTAACCGTAGTCACATAGGCAGTTCATCCAGAGGGGAAAAGGGGACAAATGACCGTTGATGTCTTGCCAACTCACTTTTGAATGTAAAAATTTAGGGATCAATTGAAAAAGGGTTTTTACTCAGTGGATTGATTTGTTTCACGAAAATAAAAACTGAAAGCTATAAAAATTATACTTCATTCATTTTATTTCAGGTCTTTTTCGTCAGGCACGAAAAGCTTTAAAATGCGGGGTATATCATGAAATTTAATATAGAAATAAGGAAGATAAGGCATGGTAACTGAAAACAGGCTAGAGAAATAATGTCTAAGATAGAGAGATAAATAGATATGTGAATATATTGGTTGATGTTAAAAGATAAGGTTGATAAGAAAAGATTCATGGATATTTCAGCATAAATAGATAAATAAATAGATAGTTTCGTTCTTGATTGGTGCTGTTGTAAATGGTTACAGTTCCTCTGTCCCCCTTCCCCTCTACGTCACAGATCTCGAGAATCACGCCTAAAAAGTCAAAAGACTAAAACCGCTACAGACTTCATAGCTTCTTGAAATCCATACCCAATTCTGCTTTGGCAATCAAACTATGACACCGGATTTTCTGCTTATTATACTTCATTTTTTCCTAAATACGAGGGCTATCCAGAAAGTAGATTACGTTTTCGTCTGTGTCCGCTAGGGGCGGGGCTAGCGCGGCCATCTTGGGGTCAGAGCGTTGCGCAGCTCAGTCGGCATCTAGCCGTGCTAGTGAGAGGTTCGTGCTGTGCTCTGTTCAGATACTGTGACGGTTTAAAATGTCTGCGTTAATTGAAAATCCCGCGAGCTGCGAGGTGCGTGCAGTAATAAGGTTTCTGACTGCAAAAAACTGTAAACCGATAGAAATCTATCGGCAGCTTTGTGAAGTGTATGGGGACAACATTATCACTGAAGGTGGAGTGCGTCAGTGGGTCATAAGATTTAAAAATGGCCGAACCAATGTTCACGACGAGGATCGAAGTGGGAGACCCAGCATAGTGACTGCCGAACTTGTCGAAAAAGTCGATGCTAAAGTCCGTGAAAATCGAAAATTCACAATAACGGAACTTTCTTTGAGTTTTCCAAAAATTTCGCGAAGTTTGTTGCACGCTGCAAGAAGAGGTAACGAAGTGGTTGAAGGCGCAGGCGGCCGAATTTTTCGACGAAGGAATTTCCAAGCTCGTACATCGCTACGATAAATGCCTTAATTTGTATGGTGACTATGTAGAAAAGTAGTATTTGAGTGTGGCTTTCATCTGTATATAATAAAATGTGTTTCCTATACTTTGTTTATTGTTTATTCCAAAACGTAATCTACTTTCTGGATAGCCCTCGTATATAACCCTATTCACTGTCAAATTTTTAAATTTCTGGCACGTTCTGATGACTGGATAGACAAGAAAAAACTTAATGCGCACCGTGTTCACATGAACCAGGCCCGTCATTTAGGGAGGTCAGATAGGTCAATTGTCCCCCCCCCCCCGGGTTTGAGAAATCAATGTATTTACATATAAGTGGACGTGGTTTTCTGATCAAATGTTGTTTTCTGATTAAATTGCATTGTGTTTGTGCCCTTTGACACCAACTGGAAAAAAAAAAACTTGAAATGTGCCTGACATGTACCCCATTTCCCCTAGGTATAAGTAGATGGACAGTTAAGTATTAATAGACAGATGAACAGATTTTGGTTTTTGGAAGTGCCAGTGACTTATACAAAAACTACTTTTTCGAAAAAAAAGCATTTTGATTGGCGCTCTCCCTATTTTTCGTTTTCTACAACACTGATCTCAAGTAATACTCGAAAAAAACCACAAGACTAAAACCGCTGTAGGACCACATGGCTACTTAACGCTCCGTTTAACGGAGAATCGAAATCCATACCCCCATCTGCTTTGGCAACCAAACTATGACACGCCGGATTCTCTGTTTATTTCACCCGTTGCACTTTGCAGTAAATTACGGCCGTAAATGTAGTCAGTTATTGATTCCGAAGAATTCCGAATGCTTTCTCGGCATTGATCCATAACAAACGAAACTCATCCTGCATCGCCATGTAGCCAGCGATCCATTAATTTAAAGTACTATGCGAGTCGACTTGCGATAAAATGACGGAATACTTGCGGGGGAATTCTTAGCGTGCGTGGAAATTTTCATTTCAGAAAAATAAATGGCTTTGTGAAAGTGTTTAAATGTGTTTGATTTTGTTTTATTGGACTGAAATATTTTCTTGGGGGAGGGGGGATATTTGAACCCTAGTTCTCTTTCTGAATCGGGATTACCATTGAAATTTTGCTAAACCGAAAGAAACCCTGAAATTACAATTTTCTTTAATTACAGAGGAATGTAGGCAAAAATGTAACCCCTAACCACACATTTTAGAGGTGCCCATGAAGGGCTTCATGGCGCCGACTGAGGTATTCACATTTTTAGGTCGGGGAGGGGGGAGGTTGATAAGATTTGTGTTATCATTTTTTTTCAGGAATGGAGGTCTCTTGTTCTTGGAGATGCTCCATAGCACTTGAAAGTGGGTGGGTCATTTTCAAAATTTGCTTACATTTGCTGTCCGGGGGTTAAAAAGACGATTTTGAAGCATAACTTATATTTTAAATTCAATGCGAATAATTATTTTCTGCAAGAAATACCCCCAAAAAAATTCTATCACTCAACAAATTATTGAAATTTATTTATTTATTTTTATATAAGTCTTTAAAAATGAGAATCAATGCAAAAACGCTTGTCCATTTCCAATTTTCGCAAGTTCAACTATTTTTTTCCTATACTTAATGGTCAAAAAAAGTAAATGCGACACATTATTTTTATGTATTGACTATTAGTATATGGCAGTGGTTCTCAACCTTTTCACGGCTAACGCCCCCTTTACGAGTGAAATTTTTTCCAACGCCCCCCTTTATATTAAAGGTGAGGGGGTGTGCGAAACGAGGTTTAAAGTTTAAAATAATTTTCTTCCAGAATTGTACAAAACGGTTAAACAAGATATATTTTTCCTCATTAGTCATTATTAGAATTAAAATACGAATGTAGAAATAAAAAACGCAAATCTAATTTTAAAAATAATTTTTTTTTTGTTTAAAAAATAATAACAAAGTAAAATGAAATAAAATAGAAATAAACAAGGAAAAAATCATTTTACTCAAAAAATGTAGGAAACAATCAGATGCAATAAAAATAAACACGCAAAGCATTTTTTTCCCATTCAAAATATAAAAGGAACATTCAGAAATATAATTTTAGTGAGATATTTGTTCTTGGTGGTTGTGATTTAAAGCCAGTTTCCTCACAATCGGTTTAATATTTTTTGTGTGAAGACGCAAGTCTCCTCTTGGGACGATTTGGAGTCGATTTCTCTGCTTTGTTACTAGGTCGGTGACAACACTTAATCCTCATTCGACGATGTAGGAAGAGGGGAAGACGATTAAAAAATGTTGGCAATAGCTCTCAGTCCAGGATAAAGGCTACTAGGAGTCTCTTTGCAACCAAAATTCTGTAAGATTGTTAACATTTTATGAACCAGCTTTTCAAATTTCAGTGGTTACTGATACTGAACATCTGCTGTCTCAATATTTTCAAACGAGTTCATGACCCATTGAGGAAATTTCAGCAACCAAAATATCCTCAAAATGCTCAGAGAAGCCTTTGTGCAAATACTGAAGATGTTGGTAACAACGTAAGCATAATCGAAGGAGATTTCACTAAAAATAAACCATGAAAGTAAATTAATATAAAGTGAGCAAAAGCCAAAGTTTCAAAGGTCAAACAAAACAGCAAGGCCGTATCCAGAGGGGGGGCCCGACGGGCCCGAGCCCCCCCCGAAACCCGAAATGTTTTATAATGTAAAACAGAAAAAAAAAACCGTTTTCTTTTTTTTTTAAATTTCAAATGGCAAACAAAATTATATTATTTTTTCTTTTTAACTATTAAACGAGTAAAAATTTGAAGAAGTACAAAAAAAAAAAAAGACAATTCAAATTCTTATTAGCTGCAAAACAAATTTGAAAACAAGACTCTCCATTAGCACTTCCAGCTCTCTTTCCCAAATCAATTCAGGCTCAAGGCAAGCTACTTATCAGTTTGATCGGCGGTCCCCCCTCCCCCCATAAAACTTATAAAACTTACACCACTCAGATTCTTACCCCCTAATCGCCGGGCCCCGAGATTGCTTCTCAACGCCCTGATTCAATTAACAGGGTACTTTTTTGGTTCCCATTTATAAGCATTTGTAATCCTCGAGGGATTTTAATAGCTAAACATGTCTTCAAACACTTCTAAACATGTTAATATCAACAAGACCACACAAAAACGGATACGTTCACAGACCCTCTGCTTTGTTGGACGCTCACCAATCTTAGACAAAAGTTACTTAAAAAAAATTCCATTTACAAATGCTTAAAAACCTTGAATACTTTGTTAAATATAGCTGTAAACCTTGAATTTTAAAGTTTCTAACACAAATGGAGGGGAGGTGGGCATCAAGTTGCGCGAAACTCAGCTCCTTGATTAAAAAAAATATTCTGCGTAATGCAAAAATCATTTTCCAGCATTTTTTGTAGCATATTTTCAAAAATAATTTTTTGTGACTCGCATGTTTCATTTCTGACTATTCATCAAATACCTAATTCAGTATTTTAGAAGTTACTTTGTAATTGATTCTTTTATTAATATGTTAAGCACGAGAAAAAATATTACCCTACCTATGAATTCTTTTTCGTTTTCTGCAGTACTAGTGATTGAAAAAGAAATTGTCGTTATGAGTATTTTTTAATATCTATTTTTAATTTTTAAAAGATGTGTCTTTCAAAGTTTTAACAATTTCGTAAGACTGTCCAATCAACTATTAAAACGTCAGAGACTGGAAAGTGCAAATGAAATGCTTTAAAGAATTTTAACTGTTCCAGAGTCTTTGAAAATCATTAAATACCTTTTTGAAACTCCTTCAAAAGTGCTTCAATCCTATTTCTTATAAATAATTAAAATATGAATTAACTAAATGGCCAGAATGTTACTCTCTCGTTAAGTATTTTTTAAATCTCTACACTATTTCTTTTAAAGAATTTTATGTGTTTTATAATATTGGTTATTTTATGTTACTAACAAGTGCTGTGTCTTTCGGTGAGTTGGAGAACTGATCAAAAACTACTATGTAACTATAGTGAAAACCGATGTAAGCAAGTGATAATGTGTTAATCTTTTCTCCACCCTTGTCCTTCCTCTCTGTCGCTTAATGTTAATCGTTTGTTAAACTAAAAATTTTTTTAAGCTTTGATTAATCTTAATTTGCAAAAGAATGCAGAACATTTATGAGATTGTTGTTTGCCTACTTTTCCAACATGTTTTTGAAGTCCCGATTGCTCCATATAAGGCCTCAAAATGCAGAATTTTAAAACTTTTTTTTAAAAATTTTCCCGGGGGAGAAACCCCCGGACCCCCTAAAATTACGGATGTACTACCCCAGTGGCGTACTCAGGGGGTGGGCTGATAGGGCTGCAGCCCCCTCCGAAATTTTCAAAGCGATTTTTTTGCATTTAAGCTTTCATATTTATTTTCTTTCCTTTCTTTTTAAAGTCGCAATTTCAAAAAGAGTTTTCAGATCAAACAATTAAGTACATAAGACAAAATTAAAAGAAAATAAGAAAAATGATTTTTTTGCAGGTGTTGATTTTTCTATTTTACTGTATGTCACGTTTATGATTATTTTACATAATTCAATTTTGCTCATTTTTATTGCAAAGTATATGTTTTAGAAACACCGATTAATGCTTGTTCATTCATATTTGGGCAATTCCACGATAGGGTCAACCAGATGGTCAAATTTTCAAAATTAATATTTCTAAACAAACAAGGTATCATTTTAAAGGTAAAGAGTTGTATATTTTGAAATTCATGTCTAAATTTTGATAACTTAAGTTTTGACTAAGTTACAAGAGGTCAAACTAAGGTCAACATCCAGAGCGTTTTCAAACTATATTTAACGACTCTCAAAGAAGCTCTGTTTTTTCCAAAATATACATACTAAAATTATGAATTAAGACGAATAACTATTTAAATATTCAATGTACAGCAGGTTATGTTGCAAAAATGTGTGAGAATATAATTCATTTTGATTTGTGACAGAATTCCCATGGGGCACATTAAGTGTTTTACGTCCGACACCAAAATGTACGATTAACTATGCTGGGCCAATAATTTTAAAGCTACATACATTTAACTTTGTATACAAAGTAAGATCTTTGGTCTCATTGATGTAACCAATTAACATTTTGTGATAAGTAAGTATTTTTAATTAAAATCTAGGTGTCGGACGTAAAGAATTTTTTTACGTCCGACACCGTTTACGTCCGACACTGTTACATTCCTTATATAACACTTGTTTACAAGTGTGATTCTCCATATTTTGCCTTTAATTACAAAGTTAAAGTGAAACATGATTTAAAAAAAAATAATTTTGACTTTACTGTGCATACATATACTTTAAATTTACTTATTAAATAGTAAATTTTGCTTCAGAATAATACTTTAAAAGTTTTTTCTATCCTCATGAGACATTTATATTAAGACAATTACAATGCATCTGAGTTGTTCTGGGAACTCTTGAATTAATAAAAAGTTTATATACATATTATTGCTTTGAAAAAAACAGCAACCCAACTCTAAGTATTCATCTAAAGTTTCAAAGGCTAGATCATCACAACACAACCTGTATTCTGTTTCGCAAAGAGTGAGAACACGTGGATTTCGTAGTTGGATTTGTACAAGTGGATGCTTACCTTTTTTTTTATCAGTGTTCTGATTAATATTCATATTTGCTGGTTGATGGTGGTTGATGCCATAGGAGGCACTGTGAAAAAAATCGTTTGGCGCCTCGTTAAAGTAGGAAAAATGACGGTGACAAAAGCGGAGCAATTTTCTCTAGTTGCAGCACTTTTAAATCCAAATATGCATATAAAGTATATTCCAGCAAAAGATATACACATAGATACAAAGCATTTGCGTCAGCACTGGAAAGCTGTTTTCCATATTCCAAACATCAAATCTGCTCATTTTGTCAAATCAGTTGGACACAATCAAGTTCAAATTAGTGACATATCACGTGATAGCAAATTAAGAACAGTACCAATATTTTCTATGTCAGAATCTGATAATTCCGGGATGGAAGAATCTGCAGATCTTGATACAGTAAACATCAATGACTGGGTTGTGGTAACGCATGATGCCAAAGCTTTGTCTTGGATGTGTCACCAAAAAATTGCAAATTACATTGTAGTATCAGTCATGCATAGTTCTAAAGGCTATTTTAAATGGCCAAGAACTGAGGACAAAATATTTTACAAATTATGGGACATTATAAACGTATTCGTCCTCCGATCCCAACAAGAAAAAGGGGGCAGTTTGAATTTGATGAACCCTTTAAAATGTTGAAAAATATTATGTGTGGCCTAGGAATAAAAGTTAAGCTAATTTTCTTATTTAAAACTGTAATCATTGACATGTATTTACATTTAAGAACAACGGTTTAGGTCCAATTCGAAGAGTTTACGTCCGACACCGCAAATTTACGTCCGACACCAAGGTAAAAGTAGTTCCAAGTTAATTTTATTCAAAACAATATCATTAAAAAACTGTAAAATATGCTTTAATCATAAGTATACTATCGATCTTAGCTGTTTTTGAAATTAAAATGTAAGCCAATTCGCAGAGTTTCAGTAAATTTTGAGTGAATCTCCAATTTTACTATTTGTGCGTTTACGTCCGACACCAACTCTTTAAATCTTCTTAATTTCTATTTAAGAGATCTATTTTAAAAAACTAACATGATTTTTTATTCATTATGATGTAACGAGTATTTTGAATACCTACTTAATCATTTCTATTCAGTTTATATTTGATAAATGGAACTAAAACTAAAAAATATTTCTTCATTTTTTACGTCCGACACCATGGAATTGCCCATTTGGTATTTTAATTATATTTGAAAAAGATGATTGAAACCCAATATTAGAAACAATGGTAAAATTAATCGCAAAATTAATGATATTAAAGCCCAAATTTTCCAAAATTTTGCAAGCATGATTCAAGAACATCTCCGTCAGTAAAGAAAAAATTTAAAACCTTATATTTATCATTTTCTGTTTTTATCAAAACGATTTTACTTTTTTATAGCAATTATAGCGATTAAAAACATAATTATTATGTATTTTTATCATATTAAAGTGGCATTGATATCACAAATTCGAAGCATTTACTTTGCTTAACTACAATTTATTAGATGCCCTCCCCCCCCCATTTCTAAAAGTCTCGGCTCAGCCCCCCCTGAAACGATTTGTCTGCGTACGCCACTGTACTACCCCATTTAAAAAAGTTGTCATTACATATCTCTCCATTTCCAATTAAGGTCAGTTCAAGAAAATAATAAGAATAAAGAAATGAAAAACACACACATCAAACATCGTGGGGGGGGGGCGGGGGGTCAGCTAGAAATTAGACTCATAGCACACACAAAAATGTATGTGTGTTTGGGCAATGTGCGAAACTCTGGGCCCCTCCCGAAATTTTTTTCTGGATACGGCCTTGCAAAACAGTCAAACTGAGCGGGCCCTCTAAGCATTGCAAATACGATCGCCAAGTGAAAATTTAGGGAAATATATAATCAAACCGAGGAAAATAGCCAAATTGCGCGAATGCCCCGGCCCATCGAGATATTTAGGATATCTTTAAGGTAGATTTACTTTCTCACAGCTGCTAACTTATGAGAATATAGGGAAAGAAAATTAAGAAAGTAAAAAAGCAAAAAACAAAATCGATGACGTTTAATGTTCTACCAAAAACGCTATTTATGGTAGACACTCGAATGCAATTGTGAATCTTTTTCTCAGTATTTTGAATAACCAATTAAATTTCCAAAATAGACATTGAAATCTGGCATTCTAAATGGGGAATTGTTCAGTCTGAAAACCAATTTAGCAACAATCAAAATAGGCGACTGAAACTTGAAAGCTAAATTTGACCATTTTCACCTGCAGATGCAGGACGGTATTTTTACAATTGGTTTTTTTTTAAATTGGATTCTTGATTAAATGCAAAATTTAATTTTGATTTTAAAATTATGAAATAAATTCTAATACATTTATTGTCCTCTAACCCCAAATTTTCCCACCGCCCCCCTGTCGCCCAAAATATACCTACCGCCCCCCTGCTGCCCAAAACATGTTCACCGCCCCTCGGCATCTTCCCACCGCCCACAGGGGGGCGGTATCGCCCCCGTTGAGAACCACTGGTATATGGTATTCATGATAATTTTTGACAATAGTAATTTTATTTCAATAAGAAATGTATGAATATATTTTGTCCGGAAGTTCTTGTCAAGTCCGTTACCCTAAGATTATTTTAGCTAAAAAAGGTATTTATTGAAGTCAAAAGATGGTAACACATATTCAGTTAACTTAACAAATTAGTGACGTTACTATTTTGTACCATTTTGATTCCCTAAGTCGAGAAGTATTGCTGTGGCGTTTCGCACAAAATTTTTTCCAGGTGCGTATTTTTATTCTTTGTCAAGTCCGTTACCAAAGATTTTAGTATTAATTTTCACTTTTTCTAAACTTTTACCCCTAAATATTGTTCCTTATACAACTCTAAGAAAATGCATATTGTAGTTCAATTTTTAAATTCGACAACCTAGCCATAATTTGACATTTTGGTTGAAATGTCAAGTCCGTTACTGGTCAAATCCGTTACCAAAAGTCAAATTCGTTACCATAGAGTTTTTGATCAATATTTCAATCATCACAAACATCGTTTTAAGCTTCAGGGCGCAAATAATTTCAAATGAAGTTGGTTCTAGGCTCTATGATATAGTTTAAAAGTGAGATTTCATATTGATTTTGTATGGTAATGGACGACAATTTTCCTTGCAACTTACAGTTTTACAACAGCATTTGAATACTTAATTATTCATCAAAGTGTACAACCAGTTACTTTTTTACACACCTACAATATGTGACTAAACATCTGTTAGTGTTTCTAAAAGAAAATAGCAAGTTAAAAAAATTACTTAAAATTTTTGAAATGTAAGCATATGGTGAAAATGACCCGGGTGCTATTGACCTTGCGAGATGGACACTCTTGCAGCTTTGAGCATTCTTATTACAATTTAGGATAGCCATAAACATTTTCCTGAACCGCAAAAGGACCTTGAAGCAGAAGTATATGCTCCAAGAATAAAACAAAAAATAGGAAATGATTAACACCTAAAAGGTTTTGCATATTCTTATTCGAAGCTGGGATTACTTCAACGCAAATGAGAGTCCATGGTATGTCCATTTTACTTAACCCAGCAGAAAATGCTTACTTAACTGACAAAAGAAATCGCACTTGGTGACTGAGTTATGGGTCATTTTCACCATATGCTTACATTTCAGAATTTCTAAGTAATTTTTTTAACTTGCTATTTCCGTTTAGAATCCCTAACAGATGTTTTGTCATACATTTTAGGTGTGTGAAAAAGTAACTTGTTGTACACTTTGATGCATAATTAAGTTTTCAAATGCTGTTGTAAAACTTTAAGATGCAAGGAAAATTGCCGTCCGTTACCATACAAAATCAATATGAAATCTCACTTTTAAACTATATCATAGCGTCTGGAAGCAACTTCATTTGAAATTATTTGCGTAGCTGAAAACGATGTTTGTGGTAATAAAAATATTGATCAAAAACTGTATGGTAACGGACTTGACATTTGGTAACGGATTTGACTAGTAACGGACTTGACATTTCAACCAAAATGTCAAATTATGGTTAGATTGTCGAATTTAAAAATTGAACAACAATATGCATTTTCTTCGAGTTGTATAATAAACAATATTTCGGGGTAAAAGTTGAGAAAAAGTAAAAATTAATACTAAAATCTTTGGTAACAGACTTGACAAAGAATAAAAATACGCACCTGGAAGAAATCTTGTGCGAAACACCACAGCAATACTTCTCGACTCAAGAAGACAAAATGGTACGAAATAGTTACGTCACTAGTTTGTTAAGTTAACTGAATACGTGTTACCATCTTTCGACTGGCAATAAATACCTTTTATAGCTAAAATGATCTTAGGGTAACGGACTTGACAAGAACTGCCGTACAAAATATATTCATACATTTCTTAATGAAAAAAATACTATTGTCAATATTTATTATGAATATCATACACTAATAGTCAATATATAAAAATATCATACATTTTTGGGGGTATTTTTTGCAGAAAATAATTGTTCGCAATGAATTTAAAACACAAGTTATGCTTTAAAACCGTCTTTTTAACCTCCGGACAGCAAATGTAAGCAAATTTTGAAAATGACCCTTATCCCAATCAGTTTTATCTAAAATTTTCAAATAATTAGAAGAAAAAACACATTTGAATTGTAAATAATAATAAGTGCAGTAATAATTTAAGAAAACAAGCTTCTTTAGTTAAGAAAACTATTTTTAATATTCAAGAAAATACTGCAATCGTGATTGATTACAGATAAATAATTACACTGCGACAGTTGTTTGCATAAGAATGGGGTGACTATATCCCCCGCGCGATCTCTCTCGAGTTAACTCGTAGAAGAGCTTGAAACAGAATCATTTGTCTGATTAAAAAGAAACGTAGGAAATGGTTAACCCCTCTACAGTTTCTTATTTTGATTTGGGATTACTTCACCGTAAATGGGAGAGCATGGCACAGATTTTTTACTTACTCTCTACGAGAAAGTGAAGCAGAGACGATTCTATAATTAGAAAGCTATGTGGAAAATGGTCCCCCCCCCCTTGAAATAGTTTTACATATCCAGTTGTTATTTCATGTCCCCTGGTCCAGGGCATCCAGAACAGGTCGATGATACCATGTCGCAAAAGTTATTTCACAAGTCCATGCTCCCCTCAATCCAATGCAGCTCCTCAGGGGAGCCAATACATTCCAGGACATGGACAGGGAAAGCAGGACGAGAACAACGCCAAGGTGAAAAGGTCTTTCTTGACTTGGATTTATTGTTTTATTCATGGACTTTCACGGATTTAATATAGCCACTATGTAGTCTGGCCAAGGAAGTCTGTGCACATCTTGTGCGCTGTTTGTACAGAGACATACCCATTTACGTATCCTTATTTTAATTTGGGATTATTTAACGCAAATGATAGGCTACGGTTTAAGCTTTTTACTTAACCTTTAAAACCGCTTGAAACTAAAGAATTTCTCAAATTAGAAAGAAATGCAGAAAATGGGTTAACCCATTTTTTCTATTTCTTTCTAATTTGAGAAATTCTTCAGTTTCAAGCTCGCCCGCATATTTTTACATATCCTTATTTGGGTTTTGGACTGTTTAACAGCAAATGGGAGGCCATGGTATAGGCATTTTATATAAGTTCTAGAAGAGAGTGAAACAAAAGCATTTCCTCGAATTAGGAGTAAGAAGAAAAGGAAATAGATAACCGCTAGCGAATCGTATGCATTATAAACCGGAATTTAGAAGTTCAGAGACATTTTGCTTAAACTCAGCGGGACCATGAAGCAGAAACATTTTCTCCACCCAGAAACAATTTTTTAAAAAAATAGTCATCGCCTAATTCACCCCTACCTCAATTTACATGTTCTTACCCTGAGTTCGGGGTACTACGAAAATTTTACTTAACCACGGGCGGTCTCTGAAACAGGAGTATTTTCTGTCAATAAAAAAAGTTGTGGAAAATGGTTAATGCCTACTATAGTTTTATGGGATATTCTTGCTCAGAGTTGGGATCCTAATTCACATTTTACTTAAACAGGGGATTCTCTACAAATTTTGTTTGAACCCTTTCTCTTTGCTATAAACAGGAGACATATCTGTTATTGAACAACAATAGATTTTTTCGGATAAGCTATTGTTGATAAAGCTAGGATAATCCTTCATTACCGAACTATATTTCACCACGCAGCATCATCAGGAGCTATAGATATAAAAAAAAATATACAGAAATAGTTTAAACATTAATAAGACAGTAAGTACACTGTAGATAAAAAAATTAACGCTCTAAATTTTCCATTAGGCATTCTTGCCTTTATGTCTACAAAAGCCAAACAGCATCTTGTATTCAAACTGCATTTTTTAGCTGATACACCGCAATTGTGACGCGATGTAAATTGTACAGACGTGATTGGGGCTAGTTACCATGTTAAACAATATACAACAGCAGCCATGCGAACCGTAAAAAAGTTCGTATTTGAATATATACCCCATCTTTTTCTTGGTGCATTATCCTAATTCCTTCACTTTATTATGTACTATTTACATTTGAATAGCAAAGTTACGACTATAACGAAATTTTTATTTGGTCTTCTCGACTTCGCTATAAACAGGAGTATAGCTACTATTACATTTATAAAACCAAATTATGGCTGTAACGTAATTTTTATTTGGTCCCCTCGACTTCGCGATAAACAGGAGTATAGCTACTATTGCGCAATATATCGAATAAGCTACGATTAATTGAGCTAGGATAATCCTTCATTAATAAACTGCATTGGACAATGTACCATCATCAAGAGCTGAAGATTTTATAAAAATACAGAATTAATCTAAACATTTATTGAAAAAGTGCCCTAACACACCAAATTTTCCATTAGGCATTCTTGCTTTTATGTCTACCAATGCCAAATAGCATCTTGTATTTAAACTGCATTTTTTAGCTAATACACGGCAATTCCGACACGATGCAAATTGTACAGACGTGATCCAGGCTGGTTACCATGTTGAACAATATACAACAGCAGCCATGCCAACCGTAAAAACTCTCGTATATTTGAATCTCCCCAAAAACAACAGTGTTGTAAAAAAATCCCCCGCCAAGAAAACCTTAAATACTCAGCCTTAAAAAGTTATGATATCGAGTTTTCCCGCCAAGTTTGTGCCAAACTACAACTAACCTGTATGTATTGTTCTTTTAAACTATTTTCAGTCCTGCCAGGCGGGAAGCTTTGTCTTGTGAGGTGGTTGCTTAATGAGTAAAAACTTCCCGCCTGGCAGGACTGAAAACAATTTAAAAGAACAATACATACAGGTTAGTGATAGTTTGGCACAAACTTGGCGGGAAAACTCGATATCATAACTTTTTAAGGCTGAGTATTTAAGGTTTTCTTGGCGGGGGACTTTTTTACAACACTGTTGTTTTTGGAGAGATATCACATGTTTTTGCATTAATATTATTTCTTTGCCTGTTTTTTTTTCTCTTCAAAATTTACTTTGCATATTTTTTTTCCCTTCAACATTTTTCTTGGCGGTCCGACATATGTGGTTTTCTTGGCGGCATGCATTTGGTGCAAAAGTTCAAGGATCTTCTTCAGTCTAGGATAAATTTGAAATCAATCACAATGTACCACCCGAACCGACGCAAAACAAAGCTAGTTGCTAAAAATACTACGATTAAATTAAAAGTTTAAAAAAAAACCCCAACCCTTACTGCCGATCTCATATTAAAATGAAGTAAATTGAAGATCCCTTTTAAAAGCCTTATGCAATAAAATCAATTACAAATATTTTATTTGTTAACAAATAGAAACTGGCAACAGATGAAATTATAAATCATTGAGTTTTCTTTCCTCGTCGCCCAACAATGACAACATAAATGCTCAGATGTTGAACAGAGCTAGTAGATAGAAATCGGACCAATTTTAAGCATTAATAACTCCGGGGTGCGATGACCCCGGGGGGTAAATTTTGGGAAAACGTCCTCAATGTCTCATCGAGAATATTCATACCGAAAATCAACACTAAAGACCCCCGGGAGAAAAGATACGGAAAATAAAAACGAGGGGGGAGGGGGGGTCGAAAAACCCCCTATGCCGAGCTTTGGGACAAAATAAATGTGGGTGCAAAAGCAGAGCTCAATCCGAGTTACCGTTTAGTCTGGACCCCTGTCAAACAATTTTTAAAAAGTGCGAAAAATAGCGATTTTATAACCTTTATCACCCCTCCCCCTGAGGGTCCTGGATGTTTTGCTTTAGTATGTGCCGTCAGGGGCCGCTGGAGATTGAGTATACCAAAAAAGAACTCTAGGGATCTTTATGGGGCTGAGATACAGAGGGGTGAAAACCCCGGTTTGGTTACTCGCGTAAACAGTCCTTAGTCGCTCTTTTACATTTTTCTTGGCGACGGAAATTTCTTGGCGGCTTGTATTTAGTTTTCTTGGCGGGGCGGGACGCTCCCGCGTCCCGTGATATCGACCCCCAGCTTTTTCTTGGTGCATTATCCTCATCTCTCCACGTTTTACTATGTACTATTTACATTTGTATAACAAAATTGCGACTACAACTAATTTATTTTTTTTTGTTCCCTTAGACTTCGCTACAAACAGGAGTATAGCTGCTATTGCACTATCTATCAAATTAGCTACCATTTATAGAGCTAGGATAATCCTTTATTACTAAACTGTATTGAGCAATGTACCATCATCAAGAACTATACATATAAAAAATGTATCGAAACAATTTAAACATTCATAAAAACAGTGCACTTTAGAGAAAACTTAACACTCCCAATTCCCCACTACACATTCTTACCTCTATGTCTACAAATGCCAAACGGCATCTTGTATTTAAAATACATTTTTCTGGCTAATACACCGCAATTTGTACAGACGTGATCCGGACCGGTTACCATGTTAAACAATATACAACAGCAGCCATGCCAACCGTAAAAACTCTCGAATATTTGAATATCGACCCCTGCTTTTTCTTGGTGCATTATCCTCATCCAGAAAGCACAACACGACGTGCCATGCGTGACCAACTTTTCCCGCCGAAAATCTGCGTCTGCCTGGCTCCCGCGAGACGCCGGAATGGTTTATTGTAATAAATTATGTATCTATTAGCGCAAAGCAGTTCTGGAATCAACCCGAAAGAAGCATTTAGGAGCTTGGAATGCGGTGCATTTTAGATAAAAAGTTGCATTCAGTAATGAGGTTTGTTGTATTGGAACAGCTAATGAATGGTTATCATGAAAACCGTTATAACTACATCGGAATCATTAACCTATTTTCTCCAGGGTATTAAGAGTCGAGAATTATGAACTTGTATTTTATTGGCCTGAAATAGTACAAAACTTTAAAAAAGAAATCACGAGAATTGAGTCAGTACAAGGTCTATGAACAAACCGCAGCACAAATACGATAGCTGATATTGTCACAAACGTTTCAACTTGGCATTACTTCATTATAAAATTAGAACAATTATCACCAAGATATAATTTGCATGGGAGCTTAGGTTCTGTTCATCGTTACTTTTTTTTGGGGGGGGGCATTAAGCGGAACTCAGAATATTTTTGTTTCAATTATTTTTGGAGACTAATAATTGAACTGCTTGGGAGATGAAGGGGTTGTGTGACAAAACAAATTGCGAGAAATTAAAGTTCAAAGTTTTATTGTTGCAGTTGTTGCAGCTTTTTTGTTTTCTGGTTTTGTCGTTAAGTGAGCATATGCATAGGTCGAATGGCATCTACTTTTTGACGAACCAACTTTTATTTGTAGAAAAAATTACAACATTAAGAAGGCACAAATAAGCAGGGATACTGCAGACACGTGTTTCGGCGTTGCAAGGAACGCCTTTTTCGTTCCTTGAAAAAGGTGTTCCTTGTAACGCCGAAACACGTGTCTGCAGTATCCCTGCTTATTTGTGCCTTCTTAACGTTGTAATTTTTTCTACATCCATAGCACAAAGGTATTTGTAACTTTATTCAACTTTTATTTGCTTACCATTGTCCAGAGTGTTCACTTTTTTCAATGTAGCATAGCCCCTTCATCCTCCAAGCCCTTCATTTGTTGACACTCGAATTTGTACTATCAACTTGAAAATAGCATTTAGGAGATCGAATTGCAAAACAACTGTGCGTTTTAGATAAAAAGTTGCATTTAGTAACCCAGTTTATTATATTAACACAGTAATGCAGGATAATTTTAAAATCCATTATAACTACCCCATAATCAGTAACCTATTTGTCCCTAGGTATTAAGAATCGAAATTTATGAACTTTACTTTTACTGATTTAAAATTTAGAAGAGCTAGGTCCTTAGAACTGGGTCAATACAAGATCGCTCTTGTTACAATAACGTCGCACAAATACACGATTTGTCATTTTCGCAATATTTCTTATTTTTTAAATTCTCATTTGTAAATCTAGGAAAATTATTACCAACGTTTGATTTAAATGGAAAATCAGTTCCCAAGTTCATTACAAAAAAAAGTGGTTTTTTCCACATTAGGCGGAATTCAGACTTTTTAGTATTAAATAAGTTTTTGAAACAGCTGAACTCGAAAGAAGCATTTAGAAGCTTGGAATGCAGCGCTCGGGCTGCATTTTAGATAAAAGTTGCATTTAATAATTGAGTTTATTGTACTGAAGCAGCTAACGCATGATAATTGCTAGAACCTTTATAGCTATATCAGAATCATTAACCTATTTACACAAATTATTTAGAATCGAGAGTTATGAAGATGTGTTTTATTGACAAAAATAGTAGAAAAGCTTTAGAACTTTGAAAAAGCATATCAAAAGAACTAACTCAGTACAAGATCATTGCTGTAAACTTAACGTCGAATAAGTAAATAGTTTGATACGGTCGCAATATTTGAGTTTTATATTACTTCTTTATACATTCAGAACAATCGTTAGAACGGTTTATTCTGCATGAGAGTTAAGTCCTGCACTTCGTTACAATTTTGGGGACACATATTATACGGAAGTTTGAGTCTTTAGGCGTGAAATAATTCTTTGAGACCGGAACGAAATAATATTAACGACATCAAACTATTAATTAAAACTCGTTTATTTCAGAGTAACTAAGAATGATGAATTTATGTTTTAAAAACTTGAAATAATACAAAAGCTAGGTACATACAACTTTTACGCAAGAACTGAGTCAGAATCAAATCATTATCATAAATCTAACATTGCACAAATACACTATTTTACATTTTCAGTTACTTCTCAAATTAACAATACTTCTTTGTTTATTTAAAACTAGCGGTACCCGCACGGCTTTGCCCGAGGTATAAAATTAAAAGTTCATTTGTAAAATAATTGATATAGCAGAAAAAATGCTCTATTTTAGTTTTATTCAACTATAATTCCTTCAAAGTGATATAAATATCTGATATGGACCCCACACTACTTAATTTTACGTGTAAATGTCTTAGTAGATGCCTTAAGTGCTAAAATAGTGCTTGGAGTGAGCAAGATAACAATTCAAACATTTGTATCCCCAGTTTGCTACGAAACAATGCAAAAAAATGTTTTACAATGATTAATCTCCTAAATATCGTCGATTTTAACATCATTCAGTGGATTTTTCGCAAAATATCGCCAACAGCGCCAAATTGAACCTAAATCAAAAAAAAAAAAAATTTCGCCAATTTGGCGTCAAATACTTGGCGATCAAAAGCTTGGCGATATATCGCCAAGTGGTCGCGCCAATTCATATCACTTTTGTTAACCAATTCATATCACCTTGCATTGAAAACACTGATTTACCCGATAAATGGGGTAAAACACCCCCTTGGAATATTCGAATGCAACCCCAAGGGAGATGGACAAAAATAAGCCAAAAGAGAAAATAAGAACAATTTTGTTGATAACAGGAACCAACAGAAATCTTACCAAAGTTTAAAAGAAGAAGAAAGTTTTCTTTCCTAGCTTAAAAAACAAAACAATACATTTTCCGAAATGAAACACTTTAAAAAAACGATGCAATATCGCAATTGATACGATATTTCGTTAATCTGTGCTTTAGGTACGATTTTCTCGCTAAATGAACGATAGGCGCGTCAAGCGTGGTAACCCTAGCTATTTTGCGTAGTTGACTTTTTGAAAACGCGCCAAGCAGGGTACCAAAGCATCTTCACCGGGAAAAAGACAGGGTTGCCAGAGAATTGGAACAAAAAAATACTACGCCTCCTCTAAAAAAAATATTACAAAATACTACTGTTTCCAAACGTTGCCAAAATCAATGTTGCTGAAATGCGAAATCTATGAAAATGAAAAAAAAAAAAAACCGCCAAATCTTTTAATTAAGTCATTAGTATATTGGAAACAGGGTTGCCAGAAAAATACTACGCTCCTTATTTGGGCCGAAAAAATACTACCGTAGAATCAAAAATACTACGTCTGGCCGTAGCCTACGAAGATTGACGCTGGCAACCCTGGAAAAAGAACGAAACAAAAATAAGTATGAACACGTAACCATAGTAACAACATGAAAAGTTGATTTCCGTTGATAAAAGAATTCATTTTATCTCTCTTTTCAAACAAATTTTATTCTAGAGCTCAACCATTTTAGAATCGTTTGGCTTGCTTTACTGAAGATAAGCCTTGAATTCCGGGATTCTGAAAACAATTGTTACAGCTCTCCTGATGATCGTAGAAACTTCGAAAAAACTTCATTTTGTGCTGAAAATTTCAAGCTTTCGAATGACATAAGACTTGAAAATGTGTATGAAATATTTCTTCCCTATTTTATCGAATTTCTGCTAAGAATTCGAATAGAAAAAGAACGAAATGGAATTTTCGAAAAATCGCTTCGAGGTGCAAAACTACATGCTACAAACTAATTTTGTGTCAAGTGGCATGAAAATCGACCGAACGGTTTGGGCGCTACGCGCGTAACAGACAGACAGAAGGACAGAAAGAAGGATAGAAAGAAAGAAAGAAAGAAAGACAAACCTTCAGCTTTATTATTAGTAGAGATAGAGACAAGTATTACCAAGGTTTATTTTGAACGAAAGCTCAGTTCCTTTTTTTTCCGGTTTCTTACACATTATACGTATTTCAGACTACTTACTGTGAAATATTTTTTTCAAACTGCTGATCAAATTTATTTTGGAGACTAAAAAACTCACATAATCCTAAAGTTAACGAGTAATCCGTAATTATTATCAAAAAATTCCCATTGGTTTATCGGTACAAAAAATCGTATACATCTATCTTACCTGTAAATGGCACTTCTCTAAGAACACCATTAGTCAAGATCAAGGTTTTACGTTCAACACTAATTGCAGTTGGTTCAAATATTTTTGGACTAGTTGGTGTCGTGTCCATTTTATGTCAAGTCAAACTTCCATGTGCCGAAGTCACAGCCGTGGCGATTTTCCCAATTTCGTTACTATAAAGATTTGACTTAATTCCTATTCACATAACGACCGATCCGCCGTGTGAACCGAATTTTTCGCTGCGAAACTGGTTTTCGAAATCCGTTATGCCATGACAGCACGCCGAATGTTCGGCTTCCGTCGCCGTTCTAGAATGCTAGATGTCGTCGGTTCCGAAAATAGACCGATTTTTTGGTAGCGATTTCATTGGCCCTCGCCAGGTGCGCGATCTTTATAATTTGCAGGGAAATACCGTCACGTGACTTTCGGACGGAACTAGGCGAATGCTCGAAACTTTTCCCCTCCGTCCGTCACGTCCGAAAAACCACTTCGTTCGGTCCGTTCGATCGTAATGTGAACAGGCCTTAAGTTCTGCTACTGTCTGTGTTGATAATCATCTTACAAAAGTGTCGGGCTCTAAGTCTGGAAATAGTTTTGATTTTTGTTCTTTACTATTATTTTTAAAAAAAAACCGCAATTTTACGACGAGTTGGTGGCAGAGAAGAAATGGCGAATGAATATTTAAAAGTAAGCGATTTTTACTTCCTTTTAGGTAGTAAAGGAAGTATTGTGATCGCAAAAAAAATCCACTCAAATTTGGGTCTAAATTTTGATGTAACTCACCCCCGAATGAATGTTCAGTAGTTTTTTCGACCTGTCAGTACGTGAATATGTACCTACCAACATATAAGCAGCCGAAAAATTCTTTTCAACTACCCCCGAGTTGATTACGACGAGTTTTCTCGTGACGTCTGTATGTACGTATGTATGTGCGTATGTGTGAGCGTATGTATGTCTGTCGCATAACTCAAAAACTATATCCCGTAGACGCTTCTAATTTGGTATGTACGCTCTGAGGATGGTCTAGTTGTGCACCTCCCTTTGTGGTTGAATTCGAATGTTCCCAAGGGGGTGTTTTACCCCTTTTTGGGGTAAATCAGTGTTAATTTCAATGCAGACTCAAGTTTTAAGAATTGGCGCGACCACTTGGCGAAATGTCGCCAAGCTTTTGGTCGCAAAGTGTTTGATGCCAACTTGGCGACAAATTTGGCAATTTTTTTTTTTTTTTTTTTTTTTTTTTTTTTTTTTTTTTTTTTTTTTTTTGAATTTGGGTTCAACTTGGCGCTATTGGCGATATTTTGCGAAAAATTCACTGAATGATGTTAAAATCGGCAATATTTAGAAAATTAACCATTATAAAATATTTTTTTGCATTGTTTCGTGGCAGATTAGGGGTGTAAATATTTGAATTGTTACTTTGCTCACTCCAAGCACTTTTTTTAACACTTAAGGCAACTACTAAGAAATTTACACGTAAAAGGAAGTAGTGTGGGGTCCATACCAGATTTTTTAACATTAGAGCAGGAATGGGGGAGGGAATCATGGCGCATACTACATCTTTTTTATTTTTGGAGAGTTGCTTTTCAGGGGTATTTTCCACATTTTTGATTCTCCCTCTCTGTCTCTCTTGGGAGGGGTCTTCATTATTTTTGGTGAAAAATTGTCGTTGGGGGAACAGGCACATTAATTAAAACATTTTATTTTGCTATGCAAGTCTCAAAAATGAGCATACGTTCATGTAGAGGCGTTTTTTTTTTTTTCACTTTGATATGTTTTTAGTACACATGACGGAATTACAGTAAAACCCTATTAATCTGGACTAATAAAGGATCCAGGTCTCTCGAATTAATAGGAGTACTGATTAAGCAAAATCGCCCATAAATCGCACCAAAGTACATGAATAAACTACTGTGTATATTAAGTTCGAGTAACTTAGTATACTAGCAACATTAAGTTACTAGTACTTCACACACTCCAGGGTTCCCCGTACCTACCACAACTCGTGGTTTAACCGGGATAGGGACCTGAAGCGCGCTCTGTTCCTTTTTGAGCCAGACCAAATGCCGAGCAAACCCAGAGGTATCGTTTCACTTGGAGGACTTTGTGACCACGACATTTTTAACGTCCCCCAGCCACCATCAATGAAGACAGTGGATCTTTGATCGGCTGGGATCGAACCCGGGACCCTCCTGTTACGAGTCCAACGCCTTACCGATCGGGATACTACGGCCTCTAGAAACTAGTACTAAGTTAAAGTACATAGTAAATTAAGTTCGAGCAACTTAGTTAAGTTGCTTACTTTGAGTTCGACGGAATAAAATAAAAAACTGCACAAGCGACAATTACAAAAATATCTTACAAAAACATGAGATAAGGCCTACACAAATACGTTATCGCTTTCACCAGACGTTTATTTACACAGCATGTATATTAACTAAATTCCAAAAAATATAGTTAATTCCAGTCAAAAAACAAATAGCCCTACATATCAACGAAGAAAATAATACAAGTCATCTTCAAAGTTCGATACACATATCTCTACTAATAATAAAGCTGAAGGTGGGTCTGTCTTTCCTTCTTTCTTTCTTTCTGTTACGCGCGTAGCGCCAAAACCGTTCGGTCGATTTTCATGACAACTTGGCACAAAATTAGTTTGTAGCATGTAGTTTTGCACCTCGAAGCGATTTTTCGAAAATTCCATTTCGTTCTTTTTCTATTCGAATTCTTAGCGGAAATTCGATAAAATAGGGAAGAAATATTTCATACACATTTTCAAGTCTTATGTCATTCGAAAGCTTGAAATTTTTTGCACAAAATGAAGTTTTTTCGAAGTTTCTACGATCATCAGGAGAGCTGTAACAATTGTTTTTAGAATCCCGGAATTCAAGGCTTACCTTCAGTAAAGCAAGCCAAACGATTCTAAAATGGTTTTGCTCGAGAATAAAATTTGTTTGAAAAGAGACATGAAATGAATTATTTTATCAACGGAAATCAACTTTTCATGTTGTTACCATGGTTACGTGTTCATACTTATTTTTGTTTCGTTCTTTTTCTAGCGTTGCCAGACGTAGTATTTTTGATACTACGGTAATATTTTCTCGGCCCAAATAAGGAGCGTAGTATTTTTCCGGCAACCCTGTTTCTAATATTCTAATGACTTAATTAAAAGATTTGGCGGATTTTATTTTTTTTTTTTTCATTTTAATAGATTTCGCATTTCAGCAACATTGATTTTGGCAACGTTTGGAAACAGTAGTATTTTGTAATATTTTTTTTAGAGGAGGCGTAGTATTTTTTTGTTTCAATTCTCTGGCAACCCTGTCTTTTTCCCGGTGAAAACGCTTTGGGACCTTACTTGGCGCGTTTTTGCGTGTCTCGCGGAAGTGAAAGCTTTGAGAGAAACTACGCAAAATAGCCAGGGTTACCACGCTTGGCGCGCCTATCGCCCATTTAGCGAGAAAAGGGTACCTAAAGCACAGATTAACCAAATATCGTATCAATTGCGTTATTGCATCGTTCATTTTAAAGTGTTTCATTTCGGAAAATGTATTGTTTTGTTTTTAAAGCTAGGAAAGAAAACTTTCTTCTTCTTTTAAACTTTGGTAAGATTTCTGTTGGTTTCTGTGAGCAACGAAATTGTTCTTATTTTCTCTTTTAGCTTATTTTTGTGCATATCCCCTTGGGGTTGCATTCGAATGTTCCAAGGGGGTGTTTTACCCCTTTTATGGAGTAAATCAGTGTTCATTTCAATGCAGACAAAAGTGATATGAATTGGCGCGACCACTTTGCAATATATCGCCAAGCTTTTGGTCGTCAAGTATTTGCTGCCAATTTGGCGACATATCGCCAAGTTAGCGAAAAATATTGTTTTCTTTTTTTTATTTGGACTCAATTTGGCGCTATTGGCGATATTTTGCGAAAAATCCACTGAATGATGTTAAAATCGGCGATATTTAGGAGATTAATCATTTAGGGGCAGCAGTTCGAAATTTCGCATCAGTCGCCAAATTAATCAACGACACCCACTGAAGATGACCGCCGCAGTTGCGATCGAAACGTATGGATTAAAGCCATTCAGACCACGGCACAACAGCCCGGAATCCGTAACTAGTATTTACTCCGGCCGTGAAAGCCTTCATTCTTACAGATTAATCATTGTAAAACATTTTTTTTTTTTTTTGCATTGTTTCGTGGCAAACTAGGGATATAAATGAAGTTAAAAATACAAGACAACGTGTCTACAAGTACAAATAAAAGGTTAAAATAGAGTTAGAAAACTCTAGCAGATAGCTATTTATGATAGGGATATAAATGTTTTAACTGTTATCTTGCTCACTCCAAGCACTATTTTAGCACTTAAGGCATCTTCTAAGAAATTTACACGTAAAATTAAGTAGCGTGGGGTCCATACCAGATTTTTATATCATACTTTGAAGGAATTATAGTTGAATTACAACTAAAGCAGAGCATTTTTTCTGCTATATCAATTATTTTACAAATGAACTTTTAATTTTATACCACGTGCAAAGCCGTGCGGGTACCGCTAGTTGTAATATATTTGCGGTTTTTCAAAGATATTTCTTGTTATTACAAAATGACAAAATTCTTGTAATTTTCATTTAAAAGTAATAATTGAGATCTACTGATGTCCAATGCAGTACTTATTTAGTTCGTTTGGATTTTAAATGTTCAATGCAATTTGTCAAATACATGCGGGGAAAAGTGGGTAGGTTAAAGGGTCATTCCATCGCGACTAACGTAACATTCAGAGCTGATTTTGTAACTGTTTTTACTTGTAACTTAAAGGATAAAAAATATTTTTTAGTTATGTTGGTGGATTTACAATGAACATGGTATCATTTCTGCTGCGAATTTAAAACAAAATTACTGACAGTAGATGTTCTTTCAACCAAAATAGCAGCGTGACTAACGTAACATTTTTGCAACCCTGAAAATTAATGCTCATGTTGTGAGGCAAAAAATTCTCAAAGTTAAGCAAGTGTTAAAAATTGAATGATATATTTGAAAAATGTGTAAACTTGGCTTTTAAAAACATAAAACACATTTCTTAAATCTTAATTTTTTTAGTCTTAAGTGTCACTTTTACTCAAGATGGAGTGTGACTAACGTAACGTGACTAACGTAACCATCGAAAAACAAGCAGTAGACACACTACAAACTGTTTATTACTATGGCTAATCTCAATGATAATTCCAATACTTTTTCAATTTGTTTTAACTTCTTATGTTGTATGATTTTTATTTATTTACTTATTTATTTATTTATTTATTTTTATTTATTTATTTATTTATTTTTTTTGACACCTTTTTCACTTCGGTATTTTTTTTCTTCGGCTGCGGTTGATATTTCTATGAAATGACCCTAAAGCGAAATTATTCATTTCGTTTGCTTATGCATTCATTTGTTAAATCACTTACGCATTTCTTCATCTAATTATTTATTTGCATTCTTTTACAGAAAATGCACGTATTTATTCATTCATTCACTTATTTTCTTGTCTAGTCTCCGTTTAATTCACTCACTATTTACTTATTTATTTATTTGTTTTTTTTCATTATCAGTTTATTTACAATCATTTGATGAAAATTACTATTAATCTTTTGATAGAAAATGTTTCAATAAAAAAATATTTTATTTTTGACTTTGCCTCCATCGTTTTTTGAATTGAAAAATTCCCGCTGCTTTTTGAAGTTACAAGTTAACCGCCAAAAATAAAAAAATAATATTTAAACTCAAGTTGTGTTAAAATACACTGCTTGACATTGAAAATGCAACACCAAGAAGGAGTGGTCAGAAATTCATGCAAATTTTACCGTAGACGCACGTCACTGAGTTATGCGAATGATATGAAATGCGCAGCTCTCCGACGCACGTGAAGTAAGATATAAGAGAATGAAGTTGAAAAGTGGGCTATGTTCATGTTGGTTTTTCTGCCAGACTAATTATCGGAGAAATTTGGTTTTTGTCTCGAAGGATACGTGTGATAGGAGGAAATGCCACGCCGTCCTCAACGAAGACACTTCCAGCATATAGACGACTTTACAAGGGGTAGGGTGATCGGACTGAGAAGGGGAGGTTGGTCCATACGTCAAATTGCAGCTGATACCCACATGGATGCAAGCACTGTGCATCGGCTGTGTCGGAGATGATTGGAAAGAGGAAATGTAGCCACATTGAGGGGTGAAGGTGCAGCCAGAGTGACGTCAGACCGCTTGGATCGACGGATTCACCGATAAACTGTGGCGGACCCGCAAGTCACTTGTACGTCGATTCTGCAGCACGTGCAAGGTACCCTGGATGTTTCTGTGTCGACCAGAACCATTTCCCGTCGACTGGTTGCACGTGGCCTGCAATCACGGAGCCCGCTAAGAAGACTGCCATTGACCTCACAGCACAGACTCCAACGTTTGGAATGGTGCCGGACCAGAGCGACGTGGATGGCAGAATGGCAAACCGTAGTGTTCTCAGATGAATCCCGCTTCTGTTTGTCCAGCGATAGTCATCGCATACGTGTGTGGCGTCGACGTGGAGAAAGATCGAATCCGGCAGTAACTGTGGAACGCCCCACAGCGCGACAACGTGGCATAATGGTTTGGGGCGCTATTGCATATAATTCCGTATCACCTCTAGTTCGTATTCGGGGCACTATGACGGCCCAACGATATGTAGATAATGTACTGCGGCCGGTGGCAATCCCCTACCTTCAGGGTCTGCCAAATGCAATTTTTCAACAGGATAACGTCCGGCCTCACAGTGCTCGAATCAGCCAACATGCTCTATGAGGTGTACAGATGCTTTCCTGGGCAACATACTCTCCTGACTTGTCACCAATCGAACATGTGTGGGACGTGATTGGACGCCGTTTGCAGAACCTGTCACTGCCTCGTTCAGAGGACGAACTGTGGCAAATGGTTGAAAGGGAATGGAGTGCCATCCCTCAGGACACCATCCGCAGGCTTATTGACTCCATGCCTAGACGTGTTTCTTCGTGCATCGCTGTCCGCGGTGGTCCTACTTCTTACTGAGCCGACGCCGTCCTGGCTCTAAATTTTGCTTATTTATTTTGAAATAAATATCACTTATTGTTCCATGCTGTCTCTGTCTTCTTACCAAATTTCATCAATTTCTGACCACTCCTTCTTGGTGTTGCATTTTCAATGTCGAGCAGCACTGCCTCGAGAACAGTCTTTTTGATATTTGTTCATGCAAATGTAATAATTTAGGGAAATGTTTGTGCCCAGTTTAAAGAAAAGTTCCACATCTAGAACATGCGTTCTTGAATGACCAGCGACATATGAGGCGTATGATTATAGGAAGTATTGATACAGTAGAAAGTATAAAACTAAAAAAACGTAGCAAAAGGAAGGAAAGATATTTGCAACTCCAGACAAACCGGAATATGCGACCAACAAATTCTCCTGCTATGAAACAAGAATGTACGGTTAGTACCAGAGATTCCACTCAACCGGATTTAAGTGAAAGTGTTTTAGCTTCTAAAAACATTTCATCAGAAGATACACTGCTCGACATTGAAAATGCAACACCAAGAAGGAGTGGTCAGAAATTGATGAAATTTGGTAAGAAGACAGAGACAGCATGGAACAATAAGTGATATTTATTTCAAAATAAATAAGCAAAATTTAGAGCGAGGACGGCGTCGGCTCAGTAAGAAGTAGGACCACCGCGGACAGCGATGCACGAAGAAACACGTCTAGGCATGGAGTCAATAAGCCTGCGGATGGTGTCCTGAGGGATGGCACTCCATTCCCTTTCAACCATTTGCCACAGTTCGTCCTCTGAACGAGGCAGTGACAGGTTCTGCAAACGGCGTCCAATCACGTCCCACACATGTTCGATTGGTGACAAGTCAGGAGAGTATGGTGGCCAGGAAAGCATCTGCACACCTCGTAGAGCATGTTGGCTGATTCGAGCACTGTGAGGCCGGGCGTTATCCTGTTGAAAAATTGCATTTGGCAGACCCTCTGAAGGTAGGGGATTGCCACCGGCCGCAGTACATTATCTACATATCGTTGGGCCGTCATAGGGCCCCGAATACGAACTAGAGGTGATACGGAATTGTATGCAATAGCACCCCAAACCATTATGCCACGTTGTCGCGCTGTGGGGCGTTCCACAGTTTGCCGGATTCGATCTTTCTCCACGTCGACGCCACACACGTATGCGATGACTATCGCTGGACAAACAGAAGCGGGATTCATCTGAGAACACTACGGTTTGCCATTCTGCCATCCACGTCGCTCTGGTCCGGCACCATTCCAAACGTTGGAGTTTGTGCTGTGAGGTCAATGGCAGTCTTCTTAGCGGGCGCCGTGATTGCAGGCCACGTGCAACCAGTCGACGGGAAATGGTTCTGGTCGCCACAGGAACATCCAGGGTACCTTGCACGTGCTGCAGAATCGACGTACAAGTGACTTGCGGGTCCGCCACAGCTTGTCGGTGAATCCGTCGATCCAAGCGGTCTGACGTCACTCTGGCTGCACCTGCACCCCTCAATGTGGCTACATTTCCTCTTTCCAACCATCTCCGACACAGCCGATGCACAGTGCTTGCATCCATGTGGGTATCAGCTGCAATTTGACGTATGGACCAACCTCCCCTTCTCAGTCCAATCACCATACCCCTTGTAAAGTCGTCTATATGCTGGAAGTGTCTTCGTTGAGGACGGCGTGGCATTTCCTCCTATCACACGTATCCTTCGAGACAAAAACCAAATTTCTCCGATAATTAGTCTGGCAGAAAAACCAACATGAACATAGCCCACTTTTCAACTTCATTCTCTTATATCTTACTTCACGTGCGTCGGAGAGCTGCGCATTTCATATCATTTGCATAACTCAGTGACGTGCGTCTACGGTAAAATTTGCATGAATTTCTGACCACTCCTTCTTGGTGTTGCATTTTCAATGTCGAGCAGTGTATATGAATAATCCAGTATAACATTGAATGTTTACATGGCCAATAACTGTATGGTTTCATAGCCAATAACTATGATAAGAGGGCCAATTACTATCAATTTGACATTTTTGTTTTTGCGTTTACTGTTTTCTAATAATCTATCTGAAAAAGTGTTTTCAGACAGTATGAGTAGTAAAATGCATTAATATAGTATCATATGAAGTGTTTCTTATTAATGCAGAAATATTTCATTTATTTTTTATTCAAGCATACAAATACGATGTCGCTAAAGTGGCCAATTACTATACCGCTTCAACTATAATAATTTTACTTCAGAGGGTTGGAGTGAATTTAAATTTATTCAGTAGACTTCCTTCCCATTTAAATGCACGGGCATCGCCGTGCGGGTACTGCTAGTGTATTATAAGTGCATGTAAACTTAGCGGATATTCAATAGTTTTGAAAATCAGAGGGAAATCAGAGTATCATGAAATATTTTGATTGACTCTAAAAACGTACATTTTAGTTTTTTAAAACAAAATTTAAAATTATTTCTGAATTGTTTTTACGTTATTTAAGTCACAAGACATACAGCAAAAAAAATATTTTTGAATAGTGGTTTTTCCTTGAGTCTGAAGAAGATAAAAACATTCATATTTTTCGCGTCTCTTAAAAGTTAGTGCGTCTTTTGAATGTCACCGCCATTCATACAAATGTCGCAGCGATTTCATGTATGATTCAATGTTATGTTTTTGGATAACATTTTGCTCGTGTCGTTACTGAAATAGATGATGAACATTCGCTAACACTTTTTTTACCAGCTCGGAATTCTTTCATATTTTATTCAATGTCGCGATGTCTTGTTATTTCGCCTCCTGACGCATATTTCTTATATGCGTCATTATGCGAAAGAAGGTTAATATTCGCATAGATAATGCGCCTTATTTATATTTCATTTCGTAGTGAAATGTTTTGAATAAAATCGTATTCGTGTGTTCATACATTTTACTCACAGTAAAAGAATTTTCTAAGTGTGAAGAAATGGTACAAATGACGCTTCTAAAGATCTTTTGCAAACAACCAATTACCACCCTGAAGCAGACAACTTATAACTTATTTTTTTAGAATTTCCTCATGGGCACTTTATTCTAAGGAAATATTATTATAGGGGGATAATAATATTATACTGCGGAAATAATCTATCCATATGCCTCTATACGTATAAAATTTAGTTACCCCATTAATGCACCATGGAAAAAAATGTAAGGCTTATTTTTTTTATAATATATACTTTCTATGATTCAGGCAATGATAAATAAATAATCTTCGGGCAGAAGTTTTTAAAACTTCTCATAACTGACTTAAACTACTTAAGCTGCACGTTTTGCATTTACCATAGATTAGGATAATCTGAGCTGGGTCAGATTCCATTATCAAGAAACAATTGAAGGGGAAAGCGGATAAAGGTGATATGTGACAATTTTTGAAAAAAAAAATACCATGGATGAAGATGAGAAGTTAATAATATTTTTCTTGAAAGCTTTTTCTAGAAATTTAAACAATTGTCACATATCACCTTTATTCACTTGCCCCTTCAATTGTGTTTGTGAGTTAACACAATTGAACACACACTAATTTGAATTTGTGTAAATCGGCGAAATTCAAATGTCACATATCACCTTTATCCACTTGCCCCTTCAATTACTGAGTACTTTGAGGGAAATGATTAAGTATTAAAGTTCTACTTAATGTGTAAGGGCCCTGCTCCACATCAGCGGAAAACGTGACCGAAACCGAAGGCAGAAACCGAAAATCCGGGTACTTTCCATAGAAACACTATTTACTCCATTTTACGTTTCTGCTTTATTTTTCTGCTTTACGTCAATGTGGAGCAGGGCCCTTAGTCATAATATGGCAATTCAATTCAATTATTTCATAACTTAGGGCCCTACTCCACATCAGCGGAAAACGCGAGCGTAAAGCAGAAACATAAAAAGGATTAAATAGTGTTCCTATGGAAAGTACCCGGATTTTCGGTTTCTGCCTTCGGTTTCGGTCGCGTTTTCTGCAGATGTGGAGTAGGGCCCTCACTGCCATTGAATGATTATCCAAATGGCTAGGGAAGCTTGATCTTTCAAGGGACCCAAAAATGACTGAAAGCCTGTGATTTAAAATTCCAGTTTCTGCTTACGCGTTTCTAAGGATAATGTAAACCTTAAAACTAGTTCGATAAAAAATTTTTGAAAGTTTCAAAGAACGATGAATAATTTCAGAGAGTTTGTTTTAGTTAAATTTACATTTATGAAGAAAACATTAAACAACAAAATCAATGTTATTTCAACGTAAATGTGCAAAGAAAAGTGCAAAGTATACAGTTTTTGAAGTACTGCTAAAATTTTTTCGTGCGGCCGCCGAGACATCTGCGCACGCGCCAAGTCTCTTCGGACTTTCTCGAAATAGGGGGGAAAAGCAACGAGGAAGTAGTAAGCGAACAAAAGCTAAAGGCATCGGGTAGTGCGCATCCTAAACCTATCTCCCATTTTTCAGATGGAAGCGTCCGTGGCTCCCAGGCGCACAATGCTCTAACAGACAGTAGTGTACTCCTTTTTCAAAGCAGAAACCGACGATAAACAACGATATTTCTTTGTGACTCCTGCAGAGGTTCGAATGTGTTAAACCTTTGCTGAATTGAAAAAGGTGGTCCTTATCTCCTCAAAACAAGCTCATTATACTGTTTGCAAATTTGTTCTTGAATCATATTTATTTTATCTACATGTAATAATGGCCGGCTGCGTCAGACCATCTAAAGACAGCAGTTTCATTCTTATTAGAACTCACCAGTGTGGAATACGTAGTAATCGAGCTAGAAGCAGAAAATGTCTCATAGAAGCGAAGAGTGTCAAACAAACTGGTTACTAAAGTAGCACATTAGCGAAAGACTAATGGAACGATTCAACTTGTAAATTAAAAGCAACCGAGTTGGAGCAACGCCTCCTAAATACTAAATGCCTGCAACTTTCTGGTTTTTAGCACAGAGCAAAATTTCGTCTTTAGTTCACGATACACTGCCATCTACCGGAGTTCTTCGAGAAAGAGAAATTAACTATTGGTTCATTTCTAAATTTAAATTTAAAAATCGACCTGTCAATTCTTAAATTTAATTCGAATATTGTTTGGATCCATCGCCAGTAGCTGCAAAATGCCCTTGGTTCAAAGCACTGCCATCTACCGGAGTTCTTCGTAAAATTAACGATTGGTTCATTTCTGAATTTTAATTTAAAAATTAACCAATCAAAAAATAACAACGGCATTATCGGATTGCCGCAAGGTGGCGTTTAAAGTGGAACCCATCTCGACGGTAGCAAAGCAAATGTACTAGACATTTAGTCAGGGGCGGACTGGCTCTAAAATTTTTGTGTGAAAAAAAAATTCTTGCCGGCCCCCTACCCAAGAATGCATTGTTCCCAGTCCGAAAATTTTCTAACGAGTTTCCTCAAAAAAAAAAAAAAAAAAAAAAAAAAAAAAAAAAAAAAAACAGAGACTCCTTCTCAGTTAGAAAAACGAAGATTATTTTTTTCAGAAACCCTTCATTAAATTTATTTTGCTAACATCTATAATGTACACATGATACGTCAAGGACCTAATATTCTCAAAAAATGTTTGAGAGTCTAAATTCCTGTACGCAATAAAAGAAAAAAAAAAATCTGGTATGGACCCCACACTACTTCCTTTTACGTGTAAATTTCTTAGTAGTTGCCTTAAGTGTTAAAAAAACTGCTTGGAGTGAGCAAGGTAACAATTCAAATATTTACTCCGTAATCTGCCACGAAACAATGCAAGACATATTTTACAATGGTTAATTTTCTAAATATTGCTGATTTTAATATCATTCAGTGAATTTTTCGCAAAATATCGCCAATAGCGCCAAGTTGAACCCAAATTCAAAATATAATTTTTTCGCCAAATTTGTCGCCAACTTGGCGATATGTCGCCAAGTTGGCGTCAACCACTTGGCGACCAAAAGCTTGGCGACATATCGCCAAGTGGTCGCGCCAATCCATATCACTTGAGTCTGCATTGAAATTAACACTGATTTACCCCAAAAAAGGGGTAAAACACCCTCTTGGGAACATTCAAATGCAACCACAAGGGGAGGTGCACAACTAGACCATCCTCAGAGCCTACATACCAAGCTAGAAGCTTCTACGGCATATAGTTTTTGAGTTATGCGACCCACATACGCACACACGTACATACAGACGTCACGAGAAAACTCGTCGTAATTAACTCGGGGGTGGTTGAAAAAAAATTTTCGGCTGCTTATATGTTGGTAGGTACATATGCACGTGCTGACAGGTCAAAAAAACTAAGGAATTTTCATTCGGGGGTGAGCAAAATCAAAATTTAGACTCAAATTTGAGTGATTTATTTTTCGCGATCACAATACTTCCTTGACTACGTAAAAGGAAGTAAAAAGAGAGAAAAAGTTATGTGGGTTTTTTGAAAATCCGCACTTAAAAATGTAATTTGTTTATATAAGTGAATAAAAAACCTATTTAAATTAAGAATAAGATATATGCCTATGATCTGTAATATTAAACCACTTAAAAAAATTCAATTGTTCTTATCAAAATCCTTGCTTGAAATTGTATTGAACTTATGCAAACTAATGAAAATTTTCACTTAAACCAAACGTAATGCATATGTTTAAAATGTGAATGCATTATGCATCACGAATTAGAAGTTTTCGGAAGTATTGGATGTGTGTGAGCTTGAATTGCTCTGCAAAGAAAAAAAAATGTTTTGAGGAGCAGTCATTATTTCATAACAACATTTTTTAAATGCACAGAAATACTCCAAACAAAAAATGTCGCAATTTCTCTCGGTGAAACCCATGATGGCTAAATACAAGTGTACAAGACGGTCGCTTATGACGTACAACCAAAGAAACCGGAAAAAAATGACTATTTTGACTTCATTGTATGAGTATCATTTGCTTGCTTGAAAATTATACGACAAATTTTTTTTTCAAAGAAATTATAGTCTGAATTAAGCGCTTTAATGACACAAATTGAACAAAATTAATGAATACAAAATCCTATTTTAAAAAAGTTACTCGAAGATAAACTAAAAATGATAAACATTACAGTGTTACTCTACAAGGGCCTGTCCAGATTTTTCATACAAGAGCTTTTAATTTCATAAAACTGAAAAATCTAAAGAACTTTATGAATTTGAAATAGTGCTCAATCATATTATTGGCCATTTTTTCCGGAATTTGGAAATATGCTATTTTTCTCAAATTTACACATTGTATTTATGACTTTGAAATTGAATAATCATAAAAAAAGTTTAAGATGAAAAGGTTTAAAAGAAATGTACGTTTCGATACTAGTTGCAAATACCAAGGAATGCTACTTGTAATTTAAAAATAAATCTGGAAATACTGAATTTCAGGCACGAAAATTTTAGATTTGCTTTTAAAATTGTAAAATAAAAATATAACTAAAACTAGATCAGCTATTTTCCACTAAAATAAACAAAAGAACATCAAAGCATTATGTGTATTTCTAGTAGATAGGAAAATATTATTAACTTTCCAACTACTGATGGAGATAAGAGCTGTCTAAAGCGATACGTTAACAATTTAAAGCTTTTAATTAAATGTTGCAAACGGTTAGTTTTGGAGAATTTTGTAAAGATTACCCCCGGCAGCAAATGAAAAATACTGTGGACAAAGAGTTTGTTTATGAGCGATTCCATACCAACTCACCGAAAAAAAAAAAGTTGGTCGCACGACCGACTCGGATTTTTTTTTAATTTGGTACACAAATTGATGGTATAGAGGTATGAAAAAGCCCAAAAGGAAAGTTACCTGCTCCACTTATTTCCCGAGATACGGGTCCTCGAAGTTTGTCCGGACCTTCAAAATACAAAAAATTGATATTTTTTAATAATTTTTTCTTAAAATTTCTACTCATGCAATATGAAAGTGTTTGATATCTACGGAAACTAGCTACTCCTGGCATTCAGAAAAAAAAATATGGCAATGTTTATAACGGAAAATGTTAAGGTACAGCACTCTTAGAAGTTGCCATCACAAAAATTTGATTTTCCCGATTTTGCTAAAATTGAGGAATTTATTCCAAAAAAAGGAAGACATAACCAAAGGTTTACTCACTTTCTGGTAGTGTACAGATGTTTACTATAAATGGTTACTCAATGCATAACTTTGATTTCTCACTCCTTCTTGGAAATATTTTAGCTTAAAGATAAGCCATAAGGCAAAAAATGCGTTTTTGGCCATCTTGGCAGCCATTTTTCTCATAAAGGGGGAGCAGTAGAAACTTTAATTTTTTTTTAAAACAAGCCACTGATATGTTAGCTATTCACAGGAAAAGAGTTTACTTTTGGTTATTTCTCCCATTAAGAGATATCCTGCTGACAGTATATGCATGTTTTTCGCGACGACCATATGCTTTTGTTCCCCCTCTCATGGACTTAAAATTAATTAAACCAAAAATAGTGATATATTTATTAATAGCTGTATTATCTACCCAATATGTCATGAAATGTAATTTATTAAATCATTGAACAATAAATTAGATAATTGATGAAAACAAGAAATAGTATTTCTCTGATGCCTGAGCATTATGCATTCATAATTATAAAGCACTAAATACTTTCTTGAGAAATTAATTAACATAAAGGAGCTCTAAATATTTATATTATAAGCAATACCCAATCTTGTGATTGGGATACTCCTGTTTCTAATTGAAGAATTTCTTGAATATCACATGAATATCAGGAAAATAAATGAGGTCTTTTCGTTTGATGTAGGATATTTTATGACAAATTTCATTTGATGGGCTACTAACTGAGCATAGTGATAAAGAGCTATTAATTTCAGCATCGAATTCCATTTTACCTTATAACAGTTAAATATTTACAAAATAATTAAATAAATAATTTAATATAAAGCCATGCTTGAAGAATTAAAATTAGTGCAACTAATTTATTCCCATACAGATCTTTACAAAATTGACATGCGTTGAGCACTGATAAGAACTGACAAGAAAAAGTTTACTCACTAAAATATTAGTTCACAGATACTATAAAGCATACATTCTATTTTCAAATTTCTATTTACAAAATAATACTGCAACAAAGAACAAGGGTATCCTCCTGTTTATAGCCATCAATCAGGAACATTCCATCACAAGATTAGGTATTGCCTATGAGATAAATATTCGAAGCTCCTTTATTTTAATTGATTTTTCAAGAAATTCTTTAGTACCTACCCCTTTATACCCTTGTTCTTTGTTGCAGTATTATTTTGTAGAAAATAGAATGTACGCTTTCTAGTATCTGTGAACTGGTATTTTAGTGAGTAAACTTATTTTTGTCAGTTCTTATCAGTGCTCAACACATGTCAGTTTTGTAAAGATCAGTATGGGAATAAATTAGTTGCACTAATTTTAATTCTTCAAGCATGGCGTTATATTAAATTATTTATTTAATTATTTTGTAAATATTTAACTGTTAATAAGGTAAAATGGAATTCGATGCTGAAATTAATAGCTCTTTATCACCATGCTCAGTTAGTAGCCCATCAAATGAAATTTGTCATAAAATATCCTACATCAAACGAAAAGACCTCATTTATTTTCCTGATATTCATGTGATATTCAAGAAATTCTTCAATTAAAAACAGGAGTATCCCAATCACAAGATTGGGTATTGCTTATAATATAAATATTTAGAGCTCCTTTATGTTAATTAATTTCTCAAGAAAGTATTTAGTGCTTTATAATTATGAATGCACAATGCTCAGGCATCAGAGAAATACTATTTCTTGTTTTCATCAATTATCTAATTTATTGTTCAATGATTTAATAAATTAAACTTCATGACATATTGGGTAGTTAATACAGCTATTAATAAATATATCATTATTTTTTGGTTTAGTTAATTTTAAGTCCATGAGAGGGGAAACAAAATCATATGGTCGTCGCGAAAAGCATGCATATACTGTCAGCAGGACATCTCTTAATGGGAGAAATAACCAAAAGTAAACTCTTTTCCTGTGAATAGCTAACATATCAGTGGCTTGTTTTAAAAAAAATTAAAGTTTCTACTGCTCCCCCTTTATGAAAAAAATGGCTGCCAAGATGGCCAAAAACGCATTTTTTGCCTTATGGCTTATCTTTAAGCTAAAATATTTCCAAGAAGGAGTGAGAAACCCAAAAAATTTATTGCGTAGCAATTTACAGGAAGGACCTGTACACTACCAGAAAGTGAGAAAACTTTTGGTTTTGTTTGCCTTTTTTTGTAATAAATGCCTCAATTTTAGCAAAATCTGCAAAATCAAGTTTTTGTGGTGACAACTTCAAAGAGCTCTGTACCTTGGCAATTTTCATTATGAACGTTCTAGTATTTTTTTTTCGGAATGCCTGGAATAACTAGTTTCCATAGATATCTAACACTTTTATTTTGCATGAGTACGATTTTTTTATAAAAAATGATTAAATAACATCACTTTTTTAGTATTTTGACGTGGCGGACAAACTTTGAGGGCATGTATCTCAGAAAATAAGTGGAGCAGGAACCTAACAATTTGGACTTTTCCATGTCTCTATATGATCAACATGTGTGCCAAATTAAAAGAAAATCCGAGTCGGTGGTGCGACCCCCATTCGGTGAGTTGGTATGGAATCACTCTTATAATAAAATACTTGTCAGGGAAAAGAAGTGGTGCTTTCAATAATATTACTTCGCAAATGCTATTTTGATTATAAAATATTTTTTCAAAGGTCTGTAAAAGAACTATAATTTCTTCTAACCAAATCTTAGCTTAATTTTAAGTACCTGGGGACCGAGCCCACTCGGTTAAAAAAAAAGAGGTTTGTAAACTGGTGTTTTTTTTTCTAAAATGCGAAGTACTTATTTAGATCAACTTGAAAAGCATTTTTAAGCCTTTGGTTGCAATTACGCATTTAAAACAGCCGAAATTTGTTTTAAAAAACACAACCGTATTTAATCCATGCTCACCGTAAAATCACACCCAATTTCATTTAATTTGGAGCCGAAGGCGCGGGAGGGGTTGATGAGAATGGATGCAGAGTCCCTGTTCTCCAGTACGCATTTGGTTCCAGTTGGTTTTGACTTTCACTTCACTTCACACTCCAAGGTTCCCCCCGTTCATACCATAACTCGTGGTTTAACCGGGATGGGGCTCTGAAGAGCGCTCTGTTCATTTTTGAACCAGGCCCAAGGGCCGAGCAAACCCTTGGCCCAGCATCCCACCAGAGGTATCGTTTCACTTGGAGAATTTTACGACCACGAACAATTTTAACGTCCCCCAACCACCATTAATGAAGACGGTGAATCTTCGATCGACTGGGCTTCCTCTATATGATCGGCCCGGGACTCTCCGGTTACGAGTCCGACGACTTACCGATCGGACTATCGCGGCCCACTCCCAATTCTAACTTTATTTTAAACGATTTCTTTTAAATTTAAAAAACAATGATAATTCTAACGTGTTACAAAAACTCGTTTGCCAAATACCATAAAAATTTTAATTTGCGCTGATGTGATTAAATATGAAATCCCTTGTTATAATAAAACGTGGTTGCTATGAAACAATAACAATAAGAGTAATCATAAAGAAAATGGCGAAAGAAAGCTCGTCAAACTTTTAATGAAAGCACGAAAAACGGGATTTTTTGTGAAAACTTGCGTTTTTACAGAAAAAACGCCGATGTAGCTGAACTCAAAAACCAAAACTTTATCCAAATGCAAAATTTTATCAAAATCGTTAGAGCCGTTTTCGAGACCCGAAATATATTACAAGAATTGCTAGTCTAAAGATATTAGATGTAATTTTGTTTCGAAACTTAATATTTTAAGATTGAGTTTCATATTTATTGATTTTTTACCTGAAATATCTTACTAAACACTCTTGAGGAGGAAAAAAAGTATTTTAAAACTAAATATAACACTTTTATACTCAATTTTGAAATCGCACTTGAAAAGTAAAAAGTAATCTGATTTTTATATAATGTAAGTGACCATAAAATTCAATAGATGTCGGTGGACAATAACCACTGCTTTTATTCCATGGCTTTTGAATAAATGAAACAGCTTGTTATCTAGTGAAGCCTTGCTTTAACATTTCAAAAACAATAACACTTTAACGTTGCCAAATACCATAAAATTTAAACTCGCGCTGATGTGATTAAATATGAAATCCAATTGTTATAACAAAACGTGGTCGCCACGGAAACAGTAACAACAATGAAAGTAATCATAAAGAAAATGGCGAATTAAAAGCTTCTCAAACTTTCAATGAAGGCACAAAAAAAAAACGGGGTTTTTCGTGAAAACTCGCGTTTTTACAGAAAAAACGCCGACGTAGATGAACTCAGAAACCAAAACTCTGTCTAAATACAAAATTTTATCGAAATCGTTAGAGCCGTTTTCGAGATCCGAAAAATAAATAAATAAATAAATATATATATATATAAGAATTGCTCGTTTAAAGATATTAGATAGATGAAAAGTAATTTATAAAAAATGAAAAATAAATTTTATTAATGCATCAATCATTCAAATACTTCAATTTTTCAAAATTATTATAAAATAACACTTCAAAAGCTTTTGAATTTTGAGTTGAAATTCTATGAAATTTGTTTTTCACGTACAGCATTTAAGTAACACATCAAATCAAACTGCATATAATTCCCTTTTAAATAAACTATTAAACAGTTCTGTTGCCATAAACGTAGCTTCGGGGGGGGTACAGGGGCTTACCTAACCCCCCCCCCCAATTTGCCGGACACTTTATCTTTGAAACCTGAAGATGTCTAAAATCTGAATAAAAATCGTAGTAAAAATATCGTTTACAGTTATTTTCATTTTTTGTATCTTGTTATACCCATATGCCTGGGGGAGAGGGGGACTGGGGGAATACAGACCCTCTGTCAAAAATGTTCTGGTGCCAAACTTTTCCAAAATTGGAACAAAAATCATCAGGAAAATTATTTCCGTTTGTGGTTATCCTCTAGCCAGTGGCGTACATATGTTTGAATTTTGGAGGGGGCCGAAGTAACCAAGCATAGCCAAGCTTATTTCAGACTTTCGTTAGGGAAAGGGTGGTGGTTCGGGAACCCTTAACTGGAAATGTTTTAAAATTGATGTTCTGAAAAACCATTTTAGGCTATCTTTAATGACGAAAAGAAAAAAGTATGGATTCAGAAGCTGCTTTTGTGACATTGAAGTTTTAAATTCGCAATGCGCTATAATTCGTTGAAAGAAATCAAGAGGGTAGGGCGCTGTCTCTCAGAACATTTTCGAAATTTGAGTGATAGAAAGGTGTTTGAAGGCTCTCCCGGAAATTTTTTGGCACTGAGGCTCGTAACTGCAATTTTAAGTTGTCTTTGTTGATGTTTAGCGAAAAGTGGAGAAATTCAGGACCTTTCCTTTTTGAAAACACATTTTAAAATTATTTCGGGACAATTTTCCTTGATTTTGGGAGCCTGGGCCCCACCCATATATACGCCCTTGCCTCTAGCGCAGCCAGAATTACCATCTGGAAGATTTTTTTGGTCAAAACAGTCCTTACGATTGCCATTAATATTAAATGTTAGGTCTCGCCCCTTTCCTGGTGGCACTACATATTTTATCTTGAGCGTCTCCATGTTTGTTGCTCTGCTAAAATAATAATTTAAACAAGTATGGAATCATAAAACGATGGGCATGTATAGTGATTGGGTGTAATCCCAACTATTTTATATGGACCTCTTCATGGTATAAATTTTAAAATTCTATGTAACTGCTTACTGCACTAGAAAATAATTTTAACTTGAAAATACTATTTTCATAAAATATGGCTCGTTGTAAGAGAGAGAGAGAGAGAGCAGAAATACAAAACAATTACGCGACTGTATCATGTGTCAGGTTATGCAATCAAAAACGTAAATATTTATTTTAAAATATGGACTTCAGCATAGAGTTAATTATCTTTCTTCATAAATCAAAAATTTCACTTTCTAAATATTTCTTTCAAGCATTTGGCATTCATAATCATATTTGAAAAATTACATGACAAATGCAAGATAATTGCTAAAAAAATCTTATAGTGTGTATAATAAGTGTCTTACAGTGTACAAAACACATTATTTATTTTTGTCTAAAATATGTTTTTTATTACGTTGTTTTTTTCGATAATCTGAATACATAATTCCTGTCTTGTACTTGATTTACAAACTTTTTACTTAAGTGCTACGACAAACTTGAGAATACCTACCTATGCTATTATTTACAATTGTATCCAGTATATTTCTGGAAGCGTACTATTGAATCCTTTAAAATTTTGTCATTAAGTTTCGACTTATTTCTGGATGATAATTCAAAGTTGAGCAAACATATTTATTCTAACTAATTTTATCTGTTGTATTTTTTTTTCGAACGGAAAGAACTTTTTATGAAATATGTAACTTTTAAGGGGGTTTTATTTGACTTTTCTTTCTTCATTAGACTCAATTATTTCATAAAATGTAGGATTTCATACCGTTTTTCCAAAATTTCTCCCCGGGGAAAACCCCCCAACCCCCCTGAAATTTAGGATAGTCTACACCACAAAACAGACTATTGTATTACTTTTCTGATACAGATCCAACTATAAGATTAATCCAAAAAACAAAGAGAGCACATTAAAAAATATGAGGAATATCAGCGAAAAGGCACATAAAGGTCAGCTAATGGTCTATTTTGTAACCGAAGAAGTTGATCAGACAAAAGACCCATATCTGTAATAACTTAGAGCCCCGTCTACATTTTGCCTGGTAACTGAGCAAAAAAGTTGAATTAATTGTGAGTGCAATTTATCCGAAAAGTAACGAAAAATCTAAGTGAAAATTGGGCGGAGGAGGGAGCGAAGACTCAATCTGCACTCCTAAACTTCAAGTTTTGTTTTCTAATGAAATTAAATGTCGAGTACATTTTAAATTTAACCTTTATACTTTTTGTACCTTTAGGAATTTAAACTTAGATAAACAAAAATATATTCAATTTATAATAATCATTATTTCAACTTCGTATTATTTAACGTGATTAAAACAACAAAAGTTTGGAACAAACACATCATTTAAAATATTAAACTTACTTCGAAAAGATTTTCGTCGCTGTTGATGCAAAACAGATGTAATTCCATTAAACAGTCAAAAAAAGCCGTGGGACTTATCCATTGCTTAAAAAGTGGCGGGAAGCACAACAAGCACGAAAGAAAAGAAAAAAAAACTATTTAACTGGCGTTTCTCATTGTTACTTAAGAATCCCAATACGTCCTTTTCTTCGAATGGCGCCTTTTTTTTATTTCAAGCTTTTTCCCAGACAGCCTCAGACAGCCATAAAAAAAAGGTCCCCACCCCCAATATAACGCTTCTCCCTAGAAATCCCCGAAGCATCAATTCCGAACAGAGATAGCAAGAGACCTGAAGGCCCGTTTTGGCCGAAGACCCCACAAAGCCATTGTTTCCCTCCCTTTTACTTTGTGAGTTGGGTCAGAAAAGTGTAACCGCTGCGCTAGAAGAGGTGCTGAGTAATCAGCTTCCCCCCCCCTCAAGAAAGAAACAGTTCTAACTGTGATTCCAAACGGCCGGCCCTGTGAGAACCTAGGAGGATGGTGAGAGCGGCCGGCCCAACTTTTTTTTTCGAAATAATTTTTTTTGATTAAAAAATAAATAAATATAGAAAGAAAACGGCCCAGAGTAGATGCGGCCCATATGGAATTTTCCACATCTTCCACATGGCCAGTCCGCCCCTGCATTTAGTATTTAGGAGGCGTTGGTTGGAGGCAGAAACCTTGCAGAAGCTAAGAGTGCCAAATAAACTGGTAGTTAAAATAAAATTATCACACCAGAGAAAGACCGCAGCAGTGATTCGGATCAACGCATAAATTGAAGGCAAATGCTTTGCCTTCAATTTACACCACCTCGCTAAGCCAAGGCTCAATACTTTGGCAGTATGCTGAGTACAACCTACTACAATAAAAGAGAAATAAACTCTTTAGGTCAGTACTGAAAGAGCTAGTAACACTTCGGGCTTATCGCTAAGAGGTAGGTTGAGGTGGAGAAACGTACGGTAAGAGCACTTATTTTGCGCAAAAATGAAGATATCAGTTATTTTGTAAGCTGAAATCGCAAATTTTCAGTGAAAAGAAAAGAAATTTGATTATATATTTATGTATAGTTGAACTACTTCACGATGTTTAAGTTTTCGCAACTACGACAGACTCGCAAAAATTGCGAAAATTAAACCCTCGCGAAAATAAACCTGCTTCTACCGTAATTGTAACGCAGGTTGTTTTCTCGGTATGGATACTGCGCTGGCAAAGAAACCTCTTTTACAGAGATTTATTACAGCTGTCGCTGACCAGGAACCATAAACAATATAAAAAAACTAAAAAAATTATTTCATAATTAGTTATCGAAAAAGCATTGTAACGCATGTTTATTGGCAAATATTTTTTGTGCCCTCACACTTCGTTATTGAAATATGAAAGCTTCAAATCCATCGAAATTTTAAGAAAAGTTGCCAAATTTAGCGAGTTTCAGTGAGGAATGGAAGACATATTTTTACCGCTTTGTACATGAATAACCTTTTACATTCAGACAGTGAAACCGTATGTGCTTTCAATTTCTTGCCAAATGTTTAAATATAGCCCTTTTCTTAAAATTCTGTAAACTTTAGGACCTTTTTCTGGATAATTTGGGATCGAGACCACAAACGCTTTGCATGCTCTTTCGATTGCTACCTATTTCAACGCTTTTCGTCATTACACTAAACGTGTGTTTCCCTGGTAAGAATTCATTATATATGAAGTTAGATAACAAAGTTATTCGTCATGTTAGCTAACTTGGCGTCTTTTAGTGACGAAATCCTGATGGCGAATAAGACTACCAAAAAATCGAGAAAATCGCAGGGTATTTGAACATAATTTAGGCTTTTTGTTTCAAGAAATGACAAAAAGTAGTGATAAATTTAAACCATAGACATTGGAAACGCTCGCTCATCCACTCGCTAAACGTTTAGCGAGCTGGCACGAGCGTTTCCAACGTCTATGATTTAAACACATCTCTCCTTAGACTTAGGGTTGGCGTAGTAAAGAAATTAGTTGGTTGAGTCAGGAAATTTAAACCACTTTCTTTTTTATGCAATAAAAATAACTTTAAACGAGATTGTTTTGTTGTTAATGATTTTTTGATGCAAATATTTATTTTATTTTTATTTCACTTGTGTATAAGTTCTTTCCTTTTTCTGTCAAGATTGTTTAATCTATTGTGTGTTTTTTTTTTCTTTTTTTGTGATTATTTAATAGCTACTCGTTGAAGTAAGCAAACGTGTGTTTGTTTGTAAGATAGTTCTTCGAGATCGATCGGGAATAACGCCTCAAGCCTTTCATTCATAAATCCTGAAGTTTTGAAGAAACTCATTTATCTGTGTCTCGTCATTATTAGACTGTAATTAACGGATATGTGATAAAGATGATTTTTTTCTCTTCAAATTCATTAACCGAATGAAGAACCAACATTAAACTCAAAGTGATAAAAAAAAAAATCTGCGGCCAGTGCAGAGCTTTTGTTGAAAATGTGCTTTGTATCAGGTCCGTCATTAAGGAGGCAATTGCGCCCTCCCCCCCCCCTCCCAACCCACCTCTTCTGTCTATGGGGAATGAATGCTTTCACATGTATGATGAAGTCGTTAGTTTTATTGCTTTTTGATACAGTAAATATTGAGTAATTATGATTGCCCCCTCCCCTTCTCCCCCTGGAGAAATTTCAAATGATGTTGAAAGGCCTATGCTGCGGCGGATCCAGAAAAAAATCTACATTGCAGCAAATTTGTAAAGAAAGTAGTAGGAAACATTGCAGCAGATTTGTAAGCTGACATGGGATCAAGTGTCAACTTTTTGTGTTTTGTCAGCCCAAAGTTCTTTGAAAGAGAATTTATATTTGAGGGTAAATCACTCTCATATTTTTGAGCGGCATCAATAATATCGTCATCGAGAAAATTGTTCTCAAAGTAAAATTTGGGGACTACTTTGTGTAACTTTGATATGATATCACTATTTTGTTTCTCAAATCGGACATCTAGCTCGGAAATGAAGAAATTTAAGTTGGGAAAATATATCTTCAACCAAAAATACTCAATGGGATCAGCAAGCTTTTGCTGTACAGTGGCAGTTCTAGGGGTCCTGATTTCAACTCCCAATATATCCGCAATACTCTTCGTTTCGTAATATACTTTCAAATTTGCTTTCGGAGTGGTTCCGAATCGCACATAAAGCCGATTTTACCGCAGCAACCATTAGCATTCCTTGGTTGGAGCTTTGTAATTGAATGGATAAAGACAAAGTAAAGGCCAAAAATGTTAAAATCTTCAAGCACAACAGAAACTCGAACTTGCAACCGATAATTTGAACGGTGTTTCTTGTTTCAGTATCGGTTTTAGGCTCTTCGAGAGTCGTGCCCCCCCCCCCCCCACTTCCCGCCACTGGATCCGCCACTGGGCCTGTGTTCATAAGAATTTCCATGCGTTGGTGTATCAAAAATGTACAATTTGGCCATAGTTGAGCTCTAGATGGCAGCACAAACATCGCCAACCTATCTTGATTCGCTTATAAGATTTATGGATGATTCTTAAAAGGGGAAAGAGAGAGAGAAGAGAAATTTTTTTTTTTTTTTAATCTTTAAAAATTCAACATAATTTAGCAATCTTTCTAGAATTCTTTTAAACCTTCGACATGTTTATTTTGCAATTATTCTTTATTTGAATCAAGAAATTACTCACTTTCAATTTAAAACACTTCAAAACAACAAAACAAAAGTTTGAAATTTCATTAACATTATCTACATTTGTAAAGCATTAAAATCATATTTAAGACCATAAAAGTAACGTCCTTCTGTGTTAAAATGAATTTAAAGAGATTATTTATCCAAAATAAATCATTTTTAACAAGAAGTTCTGTCAAGAACTAAACGAGCCTACTTTCCCGTACATCGACATCGACATTCTAGCATCTGATCATTATTCTCTTGATTATCTGAGACTAAAAATTATGTCAAACATACCTTTTTAGCACTTAAAGCTGATTTCTAAAAGCAAAATATACCCCTCTCATTAGATGAAATAGACACATAAAAAGTAAATAAATGAATAAATAAAGTTTTGTCGCACCTTTTAAAGAATGTAACTGCTACAGTTCTTCCGTAGAAAAATTCCTCAATCGTTTTCAAAAAAAATTAAAAGTACAAAGTACATCAAAACACATTTTATCAAAGAAAGAAAAAAAAAGGAAAAAAAACTCGTCCTGATAAAATGTCTCGAATTTCACTTTTAATCCGTTGCCAGTTGTTAAATATAAATAAAGAATAAAATGCCCCGTGAATGAAACATTTTTGTTACAAAAAAAATCGTCTGCCAAAAAAAAAAATAATAATAATAATAATAAATAAAATAAAACAAATGAATAAATAAACAAAAAAACGTCTGCACAGTCAGTCATTTTTTTCTGAGCCTGCATTTCCGCCATGTTTGCGGAGTCGGAGTCGGAATCAGAGTCCTCACAGAAAATTATTCAGAAAAGTACTTTAAAAACATTATTTATCAAAACCGTTTTCTTACAAAGTTAGTTTGAAGGAAATCCGACTTTAAGTTCAGGATCAACATTCAACTTAAATTCCTCGTAGGCGCTAATGTTAAATTTTTTTCTGAACGGTTCAATATTAAACGAAAAATGGTTCAAATCAAAAAGCGAAATATGGGAATGAGCCTCTCCGAGATCTTTCAAACAAAAAAAAGTTTATTCCATTCGGATGGTTCACTCAGAAGTTATTAGGTGGGGAAAGGTTGCTTGAACGGTTCAATGTTGAACGAAAAAATGTTCAAATTGAAAATTTAAATACGGTAATAAAGTATCCTTGCTGAGATCCTTCGAACAAAAAAAAAAGTTTAGTTAAATCGGACTGTTCACTCAAAAGTTATTAGGGGTGACAGCTTGCTTGAGCGGTTCAATGTTGAACGAAAAATTGTTCAAATCGGAAATGTAACTACGGGAATGAAGTATCCTTGATAAGATCTTTCGAACAAAAAAAAGTTTGTTCAAATCGGACTGTTCACTCAAAAGTTAGCATCGCGGGACAGGTTGTTTGAACGGCTCAAAGTTGAACCAAAAATTGTTAAATCGAAAAATCAAATATGGGAATGAGCTGTACTCGCCGAGATCTTTCCAACAACAAAAAAAAAGTTTATTTAAATCGGACTGTTCACTCAAAAGTTATTAGGGATGACAGCTTGCTGGAGCGGTTCAATGTTGAACGAAAAATTGTTCAAATCGGAAATGTAAATACGGGAATGAAGTATCATTGATAAGATCTTTCTAACAAAAAAAAAAAGTTTGTTCAAATCGGATTGTTCACTCAAAAGTTAGCATCGCGGGACAGGTTGTTTGAACGGTTCAAAGTTGAACCAAAAATTGTTCAAATCGAAAAATCAAATATGGGAATGAGCTGTACTCGCCGAGATCTTTCGAACAAAAAAAAAATGTATATTCCATTCGGACGGTTCACTCAAAAGTTATTAGGTGGAGAAAGGTTGCTTAAACGGTTCAATGTTGAACCAAAAATGTTCAAATTGAAAATTTAAATACGGTAATAAAGTATCCTTGCCGAGATGCTTCGAACAAAAAAAAAAGTTTGTTTAAATCGGACTGTTCATTCAAAAGTTATTAGGGTTGACAGCTTGTTTGAACGGTTCAATGTTGAACGAAAAATTGTTCAAATCGAAAATGTAGATACGGGAATGAAGTATCCTTGAAAAGATCTTTCGAACAAAAAAAAGTTTGTTCAAATCGGACTGTTCACTCAAAAGTTAGCATCGCGGGACAGGTTGTTTGAACGGTTCAAAGTTGAGCCAAAAATTGTTCAAATCGAAAAATCAAATATGGGAGTGAGCTGTACTCGCCGAGATCTTTCCAACAAAAAAAAGTTTGTCCAAATCGGAATGTTCATTCAAAAGTTATTAGGGGGGGACAGACAGACCGACCGACAGACCGACTTTCAAATTTTTAATTTTTCGATGTTCATTTTACCATTTTATTTTTTTAACTTGGCGATATTTTTTTGGACTTGGCGATATTTTTTTAACTTGGCGATATTTTTTGGACTTGGCGATATTTTTTAGATGCATTAAGCTACTTTTAATACTTTTTTCGTCTTTCTTTTATTTTTAACGGGAAAGTAGGC